>NC_069455.1:34718726-34739766 GCF_026875155.1 Cherax quadricarinatus | reverse complement strand
ATGGGTTCCGACATCTTAAAAAGGAAATTTCGTTCAGGACCTGTACTCCGTGTACGTTGGGCCTACATTGGAGTATGCAGCACCAGATTAGAATCCACAACCTAGCCAAGCACGAAAGGGAAAGCTAGAGAAAGTGCAAAGGTTAGAACAAGACTATTTCAGGGGTGCAAAGGGGCATGTCCTCTGAGGAGGAGTTAAGGGAAATCGACCTGACGACACTGGAGGACAGGAGAAATAGGGATATTACGATAACGACATACAAAATACTGAAAGGAACCGAAAAAGGTGAACAGAGAAGGATGTTCCAGAGATGGGACACAGAAAACATGGGGTCAAGTTGGAAGTTGAAGTTTCTGATAAATCACAAGGATGTTAAGAAGTATTCCTTCAGTCACAGAGTTGTCAGGAAGTGGAATAGTCTGGGAAGTGATGTAGTGGAGGCAGGATCCATACATAGCTTTAAGAAGGGTATGATAAAGCTCTGGAGCAGAAAGAGTGATCTAGTACTGACCACTGAAGAGGCGGGGCCAGGAGCTGTGAATCGACCCCTGTAACCACAAGTAGGGGAGTTCACTGGTGCGTCGCACACCCCCCACACACACCACACACACCCCACAACACACACAAAACACACACAAAACACACACACCACAACACACACACACACACACACACCACACACACACACCACACAGACCAGTGTCACTGACATGTATAGTATGCAAAGTCATGAAGAAGACTATCAGAAGAATGGTGGAGCACCAAGGAAGGAATGAGCTTATAAAGTTACACCAGAACGATCAAAGACGGGAATCCTGTGTCAAAAACCCTCCAAACTACTGGAGTTTTATGACAGGGTGACAGCAGTAAGACAAGAGAGAGAGGATGGGTAGATTGCATTTTCTTGGTCTGTAAAAAGGGCGTTTGACACAGTTCCACAATAGGGGACTAGTGCAAAGCTGGAGTACCCAGGGGGGGATAACAGGGAAGGTACCGCAATGGATCAAGGAATACCTGCCCGGAAGACAACAGCGAGTCATGGTACGCGGCGAGGTGTCAGAGTGGGCACTTGTGACGAGTGGAGTTCCACAGGGGTCAGTCCTGGACCGGTGCTGGGTTTTGGTATTTCTGAACGACATGACGAACGAATATCCCCAGAAGTAAACCAACCATACCCCGGCCGGGATTGAACCCGCGGTCAGAGAGTCTCAAAACTCCAGCCGTGCGTTAGCCACTAGACCAATAGCCATTACGATTTCGTATATCTGTTGACGGCAGTGAAGGGACTTGAGCTAGAGTTCGTCACGGCCACGCTAGCTGGAGATTCGTCTGTAAAAACTTGCATTTGTGGTCACAGTGGTGCCTGTGCTAACCTTCCTATGGTGTAGAAATATACCTAGTTGGACGAATCTTATTGTGGCAAGCTGGTCTAGTGGCTAATTCGACGGCTGGAGTTTTGAGACTCTTGACCGCGGGTTCAATCCCCGGGCCCGGGGGATGGTTTGTTTGCAATCGTGTCATTTACGATTTCGTGGTTTATCCTCAGAAATGTTCCTTTGCAGATGATGTGAGTTTGATGAGAAGAATTCGTCGGAAGAGGACCAGGCAGAATTACAAAGGGATCTGGAGGGGGCTGCAGGCCTGTCCAGATGGCTCCTGGAGTCAACCCCCCAAAGTACAAAGTCACGAAGATTAGGGAAAGGCAAAAAGACCCCAAGATGGAGTACAGTCTAGGGGCCCCAAAAGACTACAAACCTCATCAAGGAAAAGGATCTTGGGGTGACTATAACGCAGGGCACATCTCCTAGGTGCACCTCAACCCAAAAAAACTGCTGCATCATACGGGCGCCTAGCAAACCTAAGGAGAGCATTCCGACATCTTAATAAGGAATCGTTCAGGACCCTGTACTCCGTGTACGTTAGACCTACATTGGAGTATGCAGCACCAGATTAGAATCCACACCTAGCCAAGCACGTAAGGAAGCTAGAGAAAGTGCAAAGGTTAGAAAACAAGATAGTCCCGGAGCAAAGGGGCATGTCCTATGAGGAGGAGTTAAGGGAAATCGACCTGACGACACTGGAGGACAGGAGAAATAGGGATATTACGATAACGACATACAAAATACTGAAAGGAACCGACAAGGTGAACAGAGACAGGATGTTCCAGAGATGGGACACAGAAACATGGGGTCACAGTTGGAAGTTGAAGATTCTGATGAATCACAAGGATGTTAAGAAGTATTCCTTCAGTCACAGAGTTGTCAGGAAGTGGAATAGTCTGGGAAGTGATGTAGTGGAGGCAGGATCCATACATAGCTTTAAGAAGAGGTATGATAAAGCTCATGGAGCAGAAAGAGTGATCTAGTACTGACCACTGAAGAGGCGGGGCCAGGAGCTGTGAATCGACCCCTGTAACCACAAGTAGAGGAGTTCAACTAGGTGCGTAGCACACACACCACACACACCCCACACACACCACACACACACACACACACACACACACCACACACACACAACACCACACACACCACACCCAACACACACACACTATCCAAAACAATACCTTTGTTCCTGATAGGGAGGCGAGGGGTAATTAATTTGAGCCAAATCTTCGGCAGGAGCTTTGATTACAAAGCGAAAAATCGCTGGCAGGAATCTAACTGAACAGAGGATCAGTACCAAGACCCAGTCAAAAAAATTTAAAGAGTTGCTATAGTGATAACAGTGGCAGGATGTGAAACTAATACGATATGAAATAATTATAAAAAGCCATTATGACGTATGAAAGATTTGAAAAAGGGCCATCAAAATTTTACTAATGATAAAGTCTACTACTGAGGACAACAGGGAATTCCAAAAGGATATTCAGGATATTCAGAGAATTAGGTATATTCGTTGAGACAAATGAATTTCACAAGTATTTAAGAAGAGTCGTAATATCAAAGGAGGAAGGGCATCGTGTTATGTAAATTTGTTTTAATGAGTCGAAAAAAAAGCGAAGTTTAAAAAAAGTGTGACGTGAATTTGTTGGATAATTCAGGAAATCATTCGCCTTATAATGCAAATTTTTCATCTGTTGCTAGATTTTTCTGGATTATTTTCTTGTATTGAATTACATTAATGAATCATCGTGTCTGGGTCCTCTTCAGATATCTGAACATTTCTTTCCCGTCATATTCATTTGCATATTTTTTGGTAACTTTTGGCAAAAGCTGATTAGTTTTTATATTTTTTGTCCCTAATATATGGCCAGTCGGGAAGGTTAAGATTTACAGTGAAGATAATTTTGACATATTAGGCCATTTATAAACTGTTACTAAGACTAATCGACTTATCTATTAATTTCTTCTTAACTGGAAATCTTCATTAACTGATTGATTTTTCCTGACACATTTTATATTATATTTAAAAACAGTGGCTGAGAAATGTTATCCAGACTTATTTAATTAATTAGTTTTTCTCCCTCGAAAAATTTGCTTAAATATTTATCCCATTCCACGACTTTGTTACTTTTATCAAAAACGGAAATCTGTCATTGTATTGTATTATGATGGAAGCCACGTTTGTCTTCTCAGTTAATTCTCAAACAAAAACTATCTGCTGAGAGCCGGTATATAGTTCTTTCTTCTTTCTGCCCTCTACCTCACTCCCCCCCTCGCTCACCACGCGCCACACCCCACCACACCCCCACCCCAAAACCCACACACACACACACACACCACACACAAAAACACACACACACACACACACACACACAGTCATCAGTTATAAGTGTAACAGCCACAGCCCAGCTGTATCTGTTACACTGCCTTATACCTGCCTTCCACACACCTCAACCTTCACCAACTCCTTCCACCTCCCAAAATACCGTACTGGAAAGGAAGCTAAAATTATGGTATACCAATGCTGATGGAATAACAAATAAGAATGAGGAGTGGCTAGAATGAATCATTGAGACATCCCGTGACATCATAGCACTACAGAGACAAAACTCACAGGGGTGATAACAGATGCGGACTTTCCAACTGGATATCAGATCCTGAGGGAAGACAGAGAAAACAGTGGAGGAGGAGGAGATGCACTACTCATCAAAAACCAGTGAAATTTGAGGAAATGGGAGGAGTGGACTGAGAGAAAGTGGATGACATCATTGTAGGAACACAGACTGCGAGTTCAAGGTGATAACAGTGATGTACAACTCCCCAATGAATAGCAAAAGACCAAGACACGACTACGATGAGTGCAATAGAGCAATGGTGCATACAGCAGCTGAAGTAGCCAGAAAGGCCTGCATGGGTAGGGTAAAATTATTCATCATGGGGTGGATTTCAATTTCAAGGAGATTGACTGGGAAAAACCTAGAGCCACATGTAACGACCTCATGTCTAAAGGAGTGTGTCGTTCTTCTTCCTGTACTTTCTTTCACCCAAAAATGTGTCACTCCTCGGTCCTCCAGAAGCAGTGTTACAACACCAACTGCCCTGCATACCATCTAAAAGAAACCAGGAGGCACAGACCCCGCAAGACAAACAATAGTAGCTACGACAACCCAACTCCAGGTGATTTTTTAGTGGCAGGAAACGGAAAAAGAAAATGGAAGAAAATAAAAATAGTCCACCACCTTGGAGCTTTGTTAGACTGGAGGTGCAGCCAGTGGCCACCCGTGGCCCTCCAGAACAACAACTACTGATGTCAATAACAAAATCCCCCCAACAAACACAGAATACAACCTCGTTCATATTTGCTAATTTAAGCCATCCACCAACAACAAAATACCTTTTATCAGTGGACTTCTAGAGGAGTCTAATGCAATGTTTGCAGGCTTCACAGAGACTCACACAAAAGATCACTTTGACAGTGAAATATGGGTAAGTGATTACAACATTTTTAGATGCGACAGAAAGAACAGGCAACAAGGGGGGGGGGGGTTGGCCTGTATGTCAAAGAGTCCTTCATCTGCACGGAGTTGCTGAACACCACAAAGGAGGTAGTTGAAGTTTTGTCATTAAAGATCGAGAACCAAAACCTAGTCATTGTGGTTGTATATAAGCCACCAGATGCAACCTCACAACAGTTCAAGGAACAGCTACTGAAAATTGATTATTGTCTGGAAAACCTTACGCTCCTCCCCAAAATCTTACTGCTTGGTGATTTAAAACCTAAGGTATACAAAATGGAAGAAGTAGCAAGAAAATGTTATAGCTGAAACAATCCTCGGAGGTAGCGCAGATGAAAGGTCACACACACATGAGCTACTAAGCCTCTGCGAAAAACACACCTTAAGCCAGCAGATAGTGGAGCCAACAAGACTAGAAAACACACTTGACCTTATCTTCACAAATAATGAGGATCTGATAAAGAGGGCATAAGAATGTCAAAAACAACTAATTCCGATCCAAAACCCAATCGAAGTCCAGACGTAACATGCATAGGGGTCTGATCAGCAGAATGCCCTGTACTGTGAAGGTGTCTTCACCCAAAAAACAACTTCAACAACAAGAACTCAACTGGGACCAGGTAAACCATGTCCTAAATGAAACATGTTGGGAAGAATCTTAAATGCATGGGGTCCAAACCAGTGCCTTGAAAGGCTCAACTTCCCGGTAGTGAAGCATGTTTAGGCATATTCCTCTAAGAAAGAAGAAGAGCAGGAGTAAACTGGAGAGGAGAAAGACGCTCCCTCTCGAAAACGACGAAGAGTCACTGAGCTCCTCAGGAGTGCCAGAAATATCTGATACACGAAAGGGGCGCTGACCAGGGGAAGTGGAAAATATCGAAAATTCAGTTAGATGACTCTTATAGGGAAACCCCGGGGGGACAGGAGAGCTTAAAGGGTATAGTGAAATTGAAGAAAATTTGAAATATTTCTTTTCATTTGCAAAAATAAGGCAAATACCACATTTAGTATCGGGCCTTACCAGACAGGATGGGACTTACACAGATGACAACAAGGAAATGAGTGAAATACTGAATCCCAGTACGACTCTGTGTTTAGTGAACCACTAATCAGTCTGAGGATCGACGACCCAAATGATTTCTTCATGGATGAGCCTCAAAATTCCATAAATGTATGCCAGATTTCCGACATTACCCTAACTCGATAGACTTCGAAAAGGCCAAATTTACAACATGTCTATGCACTCAGTCCCGGGCCCAGATCGTGGAACTCTGTATTCAAATTTAAAAACTGCAAGAACCCCCCTCGCGTGCCCCAAGTGCACTGTGGAGGAGGAGCTTGGACATGGGTGAAATTCCACAGTCACTTAAAACAACGGATATAGCCCACTCCATAAAGGTGGCAGCAAAGCATTAGCTAAGAACTATAGACCAATAGCTCTTGACGTCCCCATCATAAAAATCCCTTTTAAAGAGTTACTAAGAAGCAGGATTGCAAAACACCTGGAAATTCCCCAACTCTGCACAATCTTTGGGCAAACAAGGGGTTCAGGGCAGGTCGCTCCTGCCTCTCACAACTGCTGGATCACTATGATATGGCCCTTTGGGTGCATTGGGAAGAAAATTTAGAATGCAGATGTAATATACACAGACTTTGCAAAAAACATTTGACAAATGGGGATCATGGCGTAATAGCGCACAAAAAACGTGCTAAAGGAATAACTGGGAAAATGGGGAGATGGATCTTCAATTCCTAACAAATCGAACACAAAGAGTAGTGGTCAACAGAGTTAAATCGGAGGCTGCCATAGTTTAAGAGCTCTGTTCCTCAAGGCACAGTACTCGCCCCCATCTTATTCCTCATCCTCATATCAGACATAGACAGAGATATTACATCACAGCACCGTATCATCCTTTGCGGATGATTTCTAGGATCGGCTTGAAGTGTCATCTGCTGAAGACGCGGTTAACCTCCAAGAAGATATAAACAAAGTTTCCATTGGGCAACGGAAAACAAAATGATGTTCAATGAGGACAATTCCCAAATACTCCGTTATGGAAAAAATGGAGGAGATAATAACTAGAAAAAGAGTATACTACAGATTCTGGCCATTACAATAGAGCGGAAAACTAATGTAAGGGACCTGTGAGTTGTAATGTCTGAGGATCTCACTTTCAAGGATCACAACAGTGCCACGATCACAAGTGCAAAGAAAAAGACAGGATGGATAATGTGAACGTTTAAAACGAGAGATGCCAAACAATGGGTGATCCTTTTCAAATCACTTGTTCTCTGTAGGCTGGAATACTGCTGCACATTAACATCTCCATTCAAAGCAGGTGAAATTGCAGATCTAGAGAGTGTACAGAGATTTCCTTTTACATGGTCAAGCACCTTAAAATACTGGGGAAAGCTTGGAAGCACTCGACTTGTACTCGTTGGGAACGCAGGAGGGAGATAATCATAAACTACACTTGGAAATCCGGAAGGAATGGTCCCAAATCTGCACACAGAAATCACTCCACGAAAGTAAAAAATGGGCAGGCGATGGCAAAATGCCCCCAATTAAAAGTAGGGGCGCCATTGGTACACTAAGAGAAACACCAAAGTGTCCGGGGCCCAAGACTGTTCAACAGCTCACATCAAGTTTAGGGGAATTACAAATAAACCCCTGGCTGCCTTCAAGAGAGAGCTGGACAGATACTAAGTCAGTGCCGGATCAGCCAGGCTGTGGCTCGTACGTTGGACTGCGTGCGGCCAGCAGTAACAGCCTGGTTGATCAGGCCCTGATCTACCGGGAGGCCTGGTCATGGACCGGGCGCGGGGGCGTTGATCCCCGGATAAACTCCAGGTAACCTCCCGGTACATGGGGGGCCAGAAATGTGGGAAGCTAAGATGCCGGAGACTGTATTGGAAAACGTCTGCACCAAAATGATTAGGATATAACCAGGGAGAGAGGAGATTTGTTGCAGCAAAGCTGTATCTCATATTCACCTTGAAAAAGTTCAGACACAGGAGATATCACACACGAAAAGCCTTTGGCGCTAGTCAGCACGACGTCCCGTGTTTTAAATACTTTGTAGAGTTAACAGCCCAACCAAACTTCTAAAAAGGAATGACACAGGTATTACCTGGAGTTTACCTGGAGAGAGTTCCCGGGGGGGCAAAACGCTCCCGCGGCCGGTCTGTGACCAGGCCTTCTGGTGGGTCAGGGGCCTGAAACAGCCAGAATGTTTTGTGGCTGCACGCAATCCAACGTACGAGCCACAGCCCGGCTGGTCAGGTACCGACTTTAGGTTTCTTGTCCAGTGCCATCTTGAAAACTGCCAGGGGTCTATTGGTGATCCCCTTATGTATGCTGGGAGGCAGTTTTAACAGTCTCGGGCCCCTGACATTATTGCATTGTCTCTTAACGTGGGTAGTGAAACACCCGTTTTTCATTGGGGGGGATTTGCATGTTGCCAAGTCTTTTGCTTTCGTTGCGAGTGATTTTCGTGTGCAAATTCGGTACTAGTCCCTCTAGATTTTCCAGGTGTATATAATCATGTATCTCTCCCGCCTGCGTTCCAGGGAATACAGGTTAAGGAACTTCAGGAGAAACACCAAACATTCTTCACAGCATCATGAGAGAGACAAAAACATTCTTCACAGCATCATGAGAGAGACAAAAAAAATTCTTCACAGCATCAGGAAGAGACAAAAACATTCTTGATAGCAACAGGAGGGCACAAAACAAGCTTCAAATAATCAAGAACGCCACAGAATATCCTCGGTATCATCCAGTGAGCCACAGAATCTCCTTTATAAGTAATACATCATCTATCGTATCATAAAGTGTAACTGAACATTATTCACATGAAGAAGATTGCTAAATAATTCACATGATCATAAGAGATATGGAATATTCTTCACATCATCAAGCTAAAACACAGGGAAAATCTTTCACATTATCAGAGTGAGTGAACATCCCTCACATTACCGGGATTGTCACGAAGCATTTTCACATCAGGAAAGACTTTGATTGTATTTCACATTTATAAAAGATGTACATAAAATATTTCACATCATTAAGAGAGAGAAATAATGAAAAACACATCAAGAGAGGGAAAAGACCACCACATCACTTACTTCTCATCAACATGTGCCAAAAATCTACACTCATATCACTAAAAAGAAAATGATCACTTCTTTAACATTATCAAGGAAAACTTCCATTACGTCACCTAGATTCACATAGCATATTCACATCAAACAGGAATTTTTAAAACACTGAACACTAACTCATTAACAAATCAACTATACACATAAAAGAGACAGAACATCTTCTTTCAAGAGTCAGAACATTCTTCTACGTCCTTTCATATAGTCAGGACATCTGCGCTTCGTCAGAGACAGAATACATTCCCTTCACTTCAAGAAACACTTCATTCTGTACCTAAGAGTCAGAACATCTTCACCTCAAGAGACAGAATCCTTCACCTCAAGAGAACAGAACATCCTTCACCTCAAGGAAGACAGAACATCGTCACTCAAAGAGGACAGAACATCCTTCACTCAAGAGTACAGAACATCCTTCACCTCAGAGACAGAACATCCTTCACCTCAAAGAGACAGAAAGAACATCCTTTACTCATGAGACAGACATCCTTTCACCTCAAGAGACAGAAAATCTTCACCTCAAAGAGACACTGAGTTTCATTCAATTCACTAATATTCTCAAAAATCTTCACATCATCAAGGAGCAACAGCGCCAAGTAATGCCCTCCCCTCCATTCCCCCAAAAATGTATCTGTTAAGGAAGGAAATAAATAATCCGGAGGTCAAAGGATTCGCTTGCCCGGAACTTTGATCTTAAAAAGATATTACTGATCACAGCGAAGTCTGAGGTGGAACTCTGGAAAAGACTATGAGAAAGAGACAGAAAAGAGATAGATAGAGGGAGAGAGAGAGAGATAGAGTGAGAGAGAGAGCAGGTTGAGAGAGAGAGAAGAGGAGGGAGAGGAGAGGAGATGAGTAGAGAGGAGAGAAGAGAGAGAGAGAGGAGAAGAGAGAGAGAGAGAGAGAGAGAAAACGAGAGAGAGAGATGAGGAAGAGACCGAGACGTGGAGAGAGAGAGAGAGTTATGACCAAGTGAATGCTTCACTAAAGAAATCCTGAATCTCACAAAGTATTTCCTCCTCAGAGGCAGTATGTGACGCCCCAAGCCTTCAGATCATCCTTTGGTTTGGCTGTCCATGCCTTAGGCCGCGGCTTCTAAGTACAAGACTTGGACCGCTATCTATAAACAGGAATCTGCACATGCAGGTCTTCCACAAATGGAAGAAGTCCTGATGTGGGCTAACCTATAGAAGAATGTTGACACAAAAAAGAAAATGGGATGAGAGAATGGGTCCCTCCAAAATTTGGTGATCATTGGTCAAGGACCGACAGCGTTATTTACTAATGAATTTATGCACCTTTAAGTAGAAGGGTAGGGACTGGCTCTCTACTTGCAATGTAAAAAAAATAGTTGGACCTCTTTGCTCAGTGTTACTTTCTGCAAGAGGTAAGACTGTGTTCCCAGTTACAGAAACCTACTTGTATCCGCAAGATCTACGTGAAAGTTGTCAGAGGTGGACAGAAAGGCGGAATATACATTTTCATTAAATCTTGGATTGCCCCACGTACCACTCTCCACTGCTCAGATTCGTCACCTTGGTCTTCCTCTTTTTGATTCATGTTCTGCTTCTTGCTCCATAAGTTCAAACTTTCCATTAAGTATGAGATGTTCAAGTTCTCTACCTTCTGTCCTGTAATTCTCTACAACCGTCATATACCATTGTCTGACGCTGTTCACCTTATTTCAGACCTGCATAGCACCGCACTACAGAATAGAATGCATGGTATTATACTCTGCCCAGTCCTGACTCTTTCTTACTGACTGTGTACTAATCTTTCCTGTCCCCTTCCTTAACTAAAACCAATTATTTTATTTTTCTTTTTTTCTCTTTTTCCATTCTCATGAGTTTTAGTGGCCCCTTTTCCCCACCCCCGGTCCCAAAATTTCATCATCCTCCCCTTTACACACTTTTAATTAAAAAACCCCATTTCTTCACCAATATAATTTTTCCCCTACTTAAAAAATTTTTGCTCTGCTCATGTTATCTTTCCTTTCCACAAAAAACAATTGGGTGGTTGCCTTAAATTTGCGGGGTTTATTTCAAAGAGTCGTGTCCTTTTTTAGTTTTTTCTAACCCCTTTGATGCACAAAGAATTTTTCACAAAACTTCCTCCTCTCAAACATTGCTGACTTCAACTTTCTGTTATTTATACCTCTCTGCTTTTTTTTGGGGGTTTTCCTAAACCACAAACTGGGTTCCTCTTCTCTTATCTTTCCCTCTCCCTCCACTTCTTTAAACTTTTCCATCCCCTTTCCTTTTCATTGTCAAGACTTCTTAAACGTTTTTTCACATCCCACCTCTAAAACTAAGTCTTGTGTTTATTTAATTATGTTTTTACTCTCCTTATACAAAGTGAGGATTTGAAGATTTCTTTTTTTCCCCCCTTTCCCCAGTGCTTTACTATCTTATTTTCCTTTGGGGATTTAAAATTCATTTTACTTTCAATGTAAATTTTTATTTTGAACTTTTAGTTTCTGTGGGTTAAAAAATTGGAATATTTCTAATTGTTTACACCATCTTTGGGGTTGATACCCCTCTGGCTTTTGCGAAGGGTGTCATTCCTTTCTAATCATAAATTTTTTAAATAAAGGGAAAAATTAACATGTGAATTTTATTTTAGCAACGTTTTTCCCCTCCCGGGGCTTGTCAAGCCTTAAAACTACATGGACACGAGGGTTTATTTGTTTTAGAGGGGTCAATTTCAGTGGGGGAGTAGAGTATATAGTAGTGACATATTTTTTATAGTATAATCAAATGGTGGGGGCAAATTAAAGTACGATAAAAGGGTTAAAAAACATTTCTTGGGGAAAATAAAATAGGTTAACAAATAACGGGTAAGGCCCTTTTCATTTCCTCCTGTAATGTACTTTGTGTGTAAAACAGGAGAGACTTTTGGATGGGGGTTTACTGTTTTCGAGGTTTCTGCTAATTTCAGAGGGGGAAAAGCTGCCTTTGTTTTGTTTAATTGTATTGAAACCGATTATGTTGATTCGGGGCACTTGCACTGGGGAAATTTTGTTTCTTTGGATCAAAAATTGGCCCCTAAATTTTCAGAGAGATGGTGGAATTTCGGTTTTTTACCGGCGTTTTAAAGTTATCTTTCATACAAAAATGTCATTGGGGGGGTGTCGGATTTCTTTCTGTTTCACCTCATAAATTTTGGAGCCTCCACGGGGATAGTTAAAACCCTGTTTGACGGGGTTCGTGGTCTTTGATTTTGTCCTGGTCAGACCCCTTTTTTGAATCGGAACGATGGCGACTTGGGTTGCTTGTAAAGTACTTTAGAAACTTCAGTGCAACCTTTTGTTTGGAAAAATTATAACTTTTTAGGGGTGGGTTTTGGGGGCGTGGGGAATTTATTAATTTAAGAGCCTTTTCTTGCGTCTTTTTGAAAAAGGGGAAAATGAACTCATTGAAGGTTTTAAAACAACCCAAAACCATTTCAAGGGAAAGAAAACCGACCAGGCCTTCTTGGAAGACCTGTTTGCGCTTTTTCTACAAATTTGGGGCAATTCCCCCATCGACAACTTTTTCCCAAAAGCTTAAGGGAAAAAAATTTAGGATGGGCGAAGATAAGATTCCGACTGCCGAGGAAAACAAGAAAATTTGAGTATACTCCTGTTTTGAGCCCAGGGCAAGAAAGGGGAAAAAGGTCTGGGGTGGAAGCGGAACAAATTGACGATCAAGAAACAATGAAAGGTAAAACGATGAGAAGAAGGACTGCCGTGGGGAAAATGTTGTAAAATTAAACCTTTTTTGTTTTAGATAATGGTTTAGAGAACCACATTTTAAAATTGACACGTGCAACTTTGGGGATCTTTTTTAGAAACTTTCGCCACACGGGCTTCATCAGTCCCCTAAAAGGGGGGAAAAATTAAGAACAGTCAACATTTCGGGGTTTTCCCGAACCATTATTTACAAACCTTCAGACACTTCTTGGGGTCTTAATACTTAGAATTTTCGCTTTCCTAATTCTTGGGCACGACCTACTTCCCCACAACAAATGTACACCACCTATACGCTGCACCTCTCCTCCATACGGTTTTTTTAAAAACTCTTTTCCCCCTGATAGGGCCCTTTTTTATTCAAGATTAAGGACTTAACAATCGATCAAGTTAGGGGTATTACCCCATTCCCTCCTGTTCTTAAGTTTCCCTATTGGGGTTTAACCCCCTAACCGGGTTTAACCCGGCCGGGTATGGTTTTTTGCAATCGGTCATTTTCGATTTCGTAGTCTTTGACGGAAATGGGGGACTGGGCTAGAGTTCGTCACGGGCCCCCGCTAGTGGGGATTCTCCCCGTAAAAAACTTTAAAATTGTGGTCAAGTGGGGCCATGCTAACTTTCCTATGGGTAAAATATACCAGTTGGGAGAATCTTATTTAAAAACCTGGCCTCATGTGTGACTGAGTGCTCGCATTATTAAAACTAGTATAATGGGAAAAATGATGGGGAAACACTAACTCCCTTTCAAGGAGTGAATTTTTCAATCTAATTATTATTATTATTATTATTATTATTTTATTTTTTATTATTATTATTAAATTTTTTTATTATATACAGATCTAAAAATGTACATAACCTTCCCTCAAAAATTTAAGTCCCTTTCACCTATGATTTTTTTTACGTAGGGGGGGGTAGGGGGGCCGCTTTTCCGGGGTCGAACCCCCGTGGATCAGCCCTTACCACTGCCTAAGGCTGAGTACAAACAGGAATGCTCTCTCCCCCTCACGACGGAAACAAAACCTCCCCCCCCTCGTCTTGAGCTTAATGATCCCATGGGGTTTACGCTTAAATGTTTATTTACATTTTTACACCTGTATCGTGGGCCGCGGGGAAAAATATAATTTACACCCGAAACTCTTTTAAGCGACTGCTCCCTATTTGCCCTAGAAAACCTACCCCGGAAAAAAATACTAGGCAACGGGGCAACATTCACCCAGTAAAATACAGGGTCCAAGATCACGAAAATAAATTTGGGGTTGGGGGTCAAAAATTTCATACCTCTTATCATCATAAAGGAAAAAACCATTTGACCCTGGCTGTTTGCAAGAGAAACTGGGGAGATACCTAAAGTCTGATCGATCAGCCCGGGTTTGCCCTATCACTTGCGGCTAAACTATTGATCAGGCACTGATGGCCCCCGGGGGGCCCGGGCGAGACCGGGGGGCCTGGGGCAGACCGGCACGCAGGTGTTTTACCCCGTACGACCTTTAGGTGACTCCAGGTAAGGCCCCGAGTCGTCAAGTAATCGACACACAACCTCACAGATGAACCCAAAAAAAAAATTTTGTGCTATAAAAAATCATTAAAACATCCAGTACAGAACAGATACTGAGCTATCCGCAAGACAACTACGTGAAAGTAGACAGAGGTGACAGAAAAGGCGGAAGATACATTTTCATTAAATCTCTGGAATGCCCTCTACCACTCTCCACTGCCTCAGATTCGTCACCTTGTCTTTCTTCTTTCTAATCATGTCATGCTTCTTGCCTCCAAGAGTTCACCTTTCAATTAAAGAATGAGTGTCAACGTACTCTTCCTTCTCTTCCCTGTAATCTCTACAACTTCATACTACCCATTGTCCTTGACGCTGTTCACCTTATTTCAGAACCTGCATAGCACCGCACTACAGAATAAACTGCATGGTATTACTCTCTGCAGGATCTTTCTACTGACTGTGTTACTAATCGTTCCTGTCCCTCTTCCTTAAACATTCAACCACATTTATTGTTCTTTTGACTTTTCTTTCTCATTTTTCCAGTTTCTAATGAGTTGTAGTGGCTCCTTTCCCCAGTCTCTGTGTCCCAAACGTCATCATCCGTGCCCTTGGCTATTATAATTAAAGAAACTCCATTATTCTTCACCTTATATATGCTATCATGACTTGACAAATTTGATACCAGCTCATGTTATCTTTCCTTTCCACGAAAGGACAATTCGGGTGGTTGTCCTTAATTGCGTGGATTATTTCAGATGATTCGTGTCGCTGGTTTAGTTGTTTCTAACACCTTTGAGTGCATCAAGAGAACTTTCACCCACAAACCTTCCTACTCTCTCTAAACATTGCTGGATCTTCAACATTTTCTTTGTTATTTATACCTCTTTGCCGGATTTATATGGGTTTCGCCTTAAATCACAACACTTCGCGTTGCCGTCTCTCTCTTCATTTCCTTCCTTCCACTTCTTTAAGTTTTTCCTCATCCTTTCCTTTCATCATTGTCAAGACTTCATTAAACGTTTATTGTCACATCTACCTCTAAGGACCTACGTCCTTGATGTTTCATTTAATTATGTTTCATCACCTTATGCAAAGTGAAGGATTATGAAGATTTGCTTATCTCCCATTCCTACTAGTGGTCTTTTAAAAATATTTTGTTTTTATAATTTTTTCTTTTTTTTTTTTTCTTCCTTTGGGTATGAATTAATATTCATTTTATCCACTGTAAATTTCATTCTTGAAACTTTTGGTTATACTGTGGATTAACCTATTAATTGTGGAATATTTCATAATAGTTTACATCATCTTTGGGGTGTGATCACTCTCTGGCTTTATGCGAAGGATGTCATACTTTCTAATCACTTGATTTTGTCAAAGTAAAGGACACAAGTGTAACTAATGTGACATTTTATTGTAGCAACGTTTCGTATCTCCAGACGCTTTGTCAAGCCGTTACCAACAGTACATGGACAACAGAGGATATAATAGGCTCAGAGTGGGAGCAATACTAGTGGTGTAGTAGTAGAAGTAGTGACATAAGTTGTAGTAGTAGAGTAATACAAGTATGTAGAGCTATTTAATCGTATATGAGTAAAAAGGATATAAAGCTGTTACTTGGGTAACATAAAAATAGGTTTTAGCTAAATATAGGACTGGATAGAGGCAGTCTGTGTTTCAGGGTCGCTCTCTAGTTAATGTAGTTGTGTAGTATAACAGGCTGCGACTATGTGATGGCAGGGTTTACAAACAGTTTTTCTGGAGGATTCTTGCTAAGACTTCAGAGATGGCTGATGAAGCGGCTTTGTTTTGTTATTTATTGTATTCGAAACAGTGAGTAGTGTAGTATCGAGGCAATTGCATCGCGGAAATTAGTTTCGTTATGATCACTAATTGGGCTCGTCCCTGAATTTCATGAGTGATTGGTGGAATTTCGGTGGTGTACCAGGCGTTGTTCAAGTTATGTTTCATACATGCGTAAATGTGTTCATGAGGCGGGTGTCGAGGTTTGTTTCACCTACATAAATCTAGTCGCAGCCCTCCACAGGGTATAGTGCTAAAATCCTGCATTGACTGGTTTCGTTGGTGCTTTTGTTTTGTACTGGTCAGATCCTTTTAACTGAAGGCTGGAGGATGCGATGGCGATCTCTGGTGTGTAGACTTGTCGAAAGGTACTTTAGAAACGTTAAGGCAACCTGGCTGTTGGGAAAGAATTAATAATTTGTTAGGACGTGGTGTTGGTTGCGTGGAGAATTACTGATCTGAAGGAGCTCTTTTCTTGCCAGTCTTGATTGCAAAAGGAGGAAAAATGTAACTCAGTGAAGGTTAATACTATGCAAAGCGCAGTACAGAGAATGATCACAGAAAACAGGCCTTCTCTGTGAAGAACCTGTGCGCGCTCTCTACGAATTGAAGCAAGATGCCCTCCATCGCGCTACTTTTACCAAAAACAACTAAAGGACAATTGTGATGGGGAGATGAAGATCGGCGGACTGACGAGGGAGGAAACAAGAAGATTCGTAGTATTACTCCTGCTTCTCTTAGTCCTCGGGTCAATGAAAGGAAAAGGTCAGTGGATGGACAGCAGGGACACGAGTTGACGATCAAGGAAGAGAAGGGAAAGTAGAGAAGAAACGATGAAGAAGAAGGGACTGACGTGGTAAAACTGTTGTGGAAACATCTAAATACATTCTCAGTGCTTGTAGATGAATGGTTCAGAGAACCGACTGTTGAAAATTAGACACCATGTGCAAACCTCTTGAGGTATCTTTACGAGAGCGAAAAACGTTTCGCCAACCTGTGGCATTCATCAGCATCCATACGTCAGGAGAAACTTGAAGGACATGTCACATGTCGTTTCTTGAACCATTCATCTACAAACCTGTCAGACACTTCTTGGATCTGAATATTAGGAATTCTTCGCTTGACCTATCTTGGCACGACCAACTTCCACATTGAACAATGTTGACAACCACCTAAGACTGCTGCATATCCTGCATACTGTTTATAAGCTGCTTTCCGCTAATATGCGATATTCTATTCAAGATTGATGGATTTTTAGACACATCGACTTCAAGGTTGAGGGACTGTTTACCTCATTCACCTCCTGTTCTTCAAGTTTTCTCCTCCGTATGGGATTGAACCCGCGTTAGTTGGGTTCAATCCCGGCAGGGGTATGGTTTGTTTGCAATCGTGTCATTACGATTTCGTGAGTCAATGCTTGACGGGCAGTGAAGGGACTTGAGCTGAGTTCGTCATGGCCCCACGCTAGCTGGAGCTTCGTCTGTAAAAATTGGCATTTGAGGTCACAGTGGTGCTATAGCTAACCTTCCTATGGTGTAGATATAACCTAGTTGGACGGGAATCTTATTCAAACCTGGACCTCAGGTGTGTGAGCTGAGTGGCTCGCATTATTATATGAATAGTATAATGGAGAAAATGAGTAGGAAAACACTAACAGTCCCTTTCGGCAGGTGAATTTACAGATCTAGATCTTATATTATTATTATTACTTATTATTATTTTTTTTCAAGATCTAGAGAATTTACAGATAATCTTCCTGCAAACATTTGACACAGTCTCTACACTGTGATTATTTTTACGTAGTAGGGGAGGGTAGAGGCGGCCGCTTGACGGGGATTCGAACCGGGACCCCCAGCATAGGAGTCTCGCCTCTTCACCACAGCGCTAAGGCTGAGTACAAACAGGAAGTGCGTCTTTCACTTCATCAGTCGGAGGAACAAGCCTCGCAACTCGTCTTGAGCCTGAATTAGCACATGGGTTTTATTAGCGCTTAATGTTTATTTATTTTTTACACCTGTGATCGCTGGACCGCTGGTGAGAATGATTATAACTAGGTACCCACATGGAAACCTCTTAAAAGCGACTTGCTCCCATATTTGTGCACATAGAAATCCTCCCTACGGAAAAAAATACAAGCAGACGGTGCAACATTCAACCCCGTAAAATGCAAGGGTGACATGATGTGCACGAAGAGTAGGACAGTGTCTGGGGCTCAAACTGTCTATAGCCTCTTATCATACATTATGGAACTAACCATTAGAGCCCCTGGCTGGTTTGCAAGAGAAAACTGTGAGATAGTAAAAGTCAAGTGACGATCAGTCGGGTTTCGCTCGCTGATCACTTGCGGCTTAATTCTAGTTGATCAGGCCACTGATGGACCGGTGTGGCTGGTCGCAGGACCGGTGTGGGCCTGGTCGAGGACCCGGGCAGCGCCAGCGCCAGGGGTTGAACTCTCGTAAGACCTTTCAGGTGATCCAGGTAAGACATGAGTCGTCAAGTATACCAGGGACTGAACACAACCTCACAGGAACAAAACACAATTCGTGGTTATAAAATTAATATAACATCCATAACTTCATGTAAACTTGAGAGCTCCTAATTGATTTATAAAGTCATTTCATTATATTAAACTGTCAAGGGACCTGGAGCTCAGATCGCTTCATTATAGTGTTGTTTACTTGTTTAATCTTGTACAAAGACATGAACGGCTTTGATGTGTCAGCCCAGAGCTCACACCTCTCAATGTTGTGTCAGCCAGTGCTCACACGCTACTCAATGATGTGTCAGAAACAAGTGCTCACACCTCTCAATGATGTGTCAGCCATGTGCTCAACTCTCTCAGATGTTGGTGTCAGCCCAGTGCTCACACCTTCAATGATGTGTAAGCACAGTGCTCTCACTCTCCAATGATGTGTAGTTTCCCAGTGCTCACACCTTCCATTGATGTGTCAAGCCAGAAGTGCTCACACCTCTCAATGATGTGTCTGGCCCAGTGCTCACAACTCTCAATGATGTGTCTAGCCCAGTGCCTCAACACCTCGTGCAATGATGTGTCAGCACCGTGCTAACACCTCTCAATGAATGTGTCAGCCCAGTGCTCCACACCTCAATGATGTGTCAGCCAGTGCTCACACCTCTCAGGATGTGGTCAGCCCAGAGCTCACACCTTCAATGATGTGTCAGCCCGTGGTCACACCTCTCAATGCCTCACATTACATGCACTACCCCTCCTGTGTGAGCAGTGATATATGTATATTCAGTAGTTGATTAAGGACTGCTGCTTCACTGTGGCATGTCATGGTGCAGTGCATTGGAAAAAGATACTGAATTATTATGGAAAAAAAAAAACGATGCAGCTCAACTGTTTTTTTTGTTTATTAAATTACTGCACACCAAACTCTTTAACCAGTTTAACATTATCAATTGTTATGCTTTATTGCTGGAAATATCTTCGTGGATAATTCACGCAGAAATATGAGATTGTGATTCGCCTCCACCAGTTGCGTGAGTGTGTGTGTGTGTTGTTGTGTGTGTGGGTGTGTGTGTGTTGTTTGTGTGTGTGTGTGTGATGTTTGTGTTAGTGTGTGTGTGTGGAGTGTCGTGTTTGTGTGGTGTGTGTGTGAGTGTGTGTGTGTGTGTGTGTGTGTGTGGTCGTGTTTGTGTGGGTCTGTATGTGTGGGTGTATGTGTGGGTGTATGTGGTGGGATTCATCTGTGATGTGTGTGTGTGTGTGTGTGTGTGTGTATCACCTTATTATGTTTCAGGGGACGAGTCGCATAGCTCCTAGCCCAGCCTCTTCATGGTCTCCCTGCTACATGAGCTTTATCATACCTCTTCTTAAAGGTATGTATTGATACCTGCTATCAATCGTTTTCCCAGGAACTATTCACTTCCTGACACCTCTGCCTCTATGACTAAGAAAAAAACTTCATAAGATATCTGTTGCTCAGTTAAGTCTTCGACTAAAATTGTGGCACAATTATTGCTGTTGTCCCATCTTGAAATACCTGTTCTATCCCTCGGCAATTTCTCTCAGTATTTTATATGTAGCTATAATATCCTCCCTATCCTTCATACTCTCCAGTGTCGTCAGGTCGATTTCCCTTCACCTTTCCTCGTAGGACATGCCCCTTAGCTTCTGGACTAGTCTTGTTCTGAACCTTTGCACTTTCTCTATTTTCTTGACGTGCTGGACCAGGTGTGGGTTCCAAACTGGTGTTGCGTACTCCAGTATGGGCCTGACTTACACGGTGTATAGAGTTTTAAACGATTCCTTACTGAGGTGTCTGTATTCTGTCTGCGATCTTTTTTGCCCTTCCCTGATCTTCATGAATTTTCACTTGGGGGTCTGAAACTGCAGTTCCTTCCACAGCTTGCAGCTGTCAGTTCCCTTTGTAGTCCTGCCTGAATCCTCATCCGATTCAAATTCTTCTCATTTTAGCTTTATAATTCATCTGCAAAACAGGGACACTTCAACATTCATCCCTTCCGTTATGTCATAATAATATAATCATAAATAATATTAATAATATAAAAATAATAATAATAATAATAATAATAATACATATCTTCATTTGCTACAAGTACCTGCACTAGCGTATGAAGCAAGCCTAAACTGACGATCAATGTCATATACTATTAGAAAGCCAATTGTTTTGCTACATTTTAGGCAAAAAAGACCAGTTTTGTTCGTATACCGAAACGCACCGGTCATAGGGCTGACCCTTTTGGAACCCCGTTGTCACAGGCGCCCCCTCTGATCCCCGACACATCCATGGTTCAGTGTACAAAAACTGCTCGTGGGGCGTACACCCAAAAGGGGGTAGAAAGAAATTGGCTCAGAGGCCCCCCCCCCCCCGTAGTCCTCGGTCACGGGTTGTTTGGGTGGTGTTTTTTTTTTTTTGGGTTTGGTTTTTGGGGAATTTAAAAAACCTGGGTTCGAATTTATGTTTTTTTTTGGGTG
>NC_069455.1:34713427-34718226 GCF_026875155.1 Cherax quadricarinatus | reverse complement strand
TGCTGAAGGATTGATATCACCGGAAAATGAAAACTCAATGACCCTTCTGACTTTATAGACAACTAGAATCGGCTTGAAATTTATTAAACAGTAGCGAGAATTTGCACTTGACAAGTGAGGAAGATAACTGAAACATCTGAAACATTTTTAAATGACATTTCCGCAGATTTAGGAAAGGTAGGGGGTGTGTAGACCAGGTGTTTACAGTGAAATATACAAGTGAACAGTATTTAGATAAGGCTAAAGAGGTCTTTGTGGCATTTATGGATTTGGAAAAGGCGTATGACAGGGTGGATAGGGGGGCAATGTGGCAGATGTTGCAGGTGTATGGTGTAGGAGGTAGGTTACTGAAAACAGTGAAGAGTTTTTACGAGGATAGTGAGGCTCAAGTTAGAGTATGTAGGAAAGAGGGAAATTATTTCCCAGTAAAAGTAGGCCTTAGACAGGGATGTGTGATGTCACCGTGGTTGTTTAATATATTTATAGATGGGGTTGTAAGAGAAGTAAATGCGAGGGTCTTGGCAAGAAGCGTGGAGTTAAAAGATAAAGAATCACACATAAAGTGGGAGTTGTCACAGTTGCTCTTTGCTGGGATGGGAGATTCTGAAGAGAAGTTGCAGAGATTGGTGGATGAATTTGGTAGGGTGTGCAAAAGAAGAAAATTGAAAGTGAATACAGGATAGAGTAAGGTTATGAGGATAACAAAAAGATTAGGTGATGAAAGATTGGATATCAGATTGGAGGGAGAGAGTATGGAGGAGGTGAATGTATTCAGATATTTGGGAGTGGACGTGTCAGCGGATGGGTCTATGAAAGATGAGGTGAATCATAGAATTGATGAGGGGAAAAGGGTGAGTGGTGCACTTAGGAGTCTGTGGAGACAAAGAACTTTGTCCTTGGAGGCAAAGAGGGGAATGTATGAGAGTATAGTTTTACCAACGCTCTTATATGGGTGTGAAGCATGGGTGATGAATGTTGCAGCGAGGAGGAGGCTGGAGGCAGTGGAGATGTCATGTCTGAGAGCAATGTGTGGTGTGAATATAATGCAGAGAATTCGTAGTTTGGAAGTTAGGAGGAGGTGCGGGATTACCAAAACTGTTGTCCAGAGGGCTGAGGAAGGGTTGTTGAGGTGGTTCGGACATGTGGAGAGAATGGAGCGAAACAGAATAGCTTCAAGTGGTGGAAGGAAGGCGGGGTAGGGGTAGGCCTAGGAAAGGTTGGAGGGAGGGGGTAAAGGAGGTTTTGTGTGCGAGGGGCTTGGACTTCCAGCAGGCATGCGTGAGCGTGTTTGATAGGAGTGAATGGAGACAAATGGTTTTTAATACTTGACATGCTGTTGGAGTGTGAGCAAAGTAACATTTATGAAGGGGTTCAGGTAAACCGGCAGGCCGGACTTGAGTCCTGGAGATGGGAAGTACAGTGCCTGCACTCTGAAGGAGGGGTGTTAATGTTGCAGTTTAAAAACTGTAGTGTAAAGCACCCTTCTGGCAAGACAGTGATGGAGTGAATGATGGTGAAATATTTTCTTTTTCGGGCCACCCTGCCTTGGTGGGAATCGGCCGGTGTGATAATAAATAAAAAAATAAAAAAAAAAATTCCGCAGATTTACATCAGGAAATGTTCTTCAGTGAGCTATTTGGCTATTTTTGCGAAAGAAAACTGAGATAATTATTTCGATATATTTGAGAATTACGCATCTGCTGTCCTCTGGTAAGTGAAGTGAAGGAGAGACCTCACTCGAAAGGTCTGTCTTTCTGTCTGTCTGTCTGTCTGTCTGTCTCTCTCTCTCTCTCTCTCTCTCTCTCTCTCTCTCTCTCTCTCTCTCTCTCTCTCTCTCTCTCTCTCTCTCTCTCTCTCTCTCTCTCTCCCTTTCTTTTACACAGGGTTTGACAAGGTTAAGGATCCCTAGCTTTATTGACAAGCTATTTATAGGTTAAGGATTCATAACTTTATTGGAAAAGCTAAGAGCTATTACCTACATCAGCTCATTTGAAAGCATTTTTATTGTTATGAGACATACAAGTAAGGAACAGGATGAAGTTGGGCCATCTGTGGGCCAGCATTTTCTTTTGATAAAACTGACTTTATCTCGTTGACATTATGCTGTACGAATGTGTTCCATATCGACTCATCCTGGGTATATATGGTCTCAGATGGAGTGATGTTCTGGAGAAGGGTAGCGCCAGAGTGAAGTTGCTGCTTTCTGCCCGTCTTGTGGCATAAAAGCTTGTTTCACGCTGTCCTCGAGGTGGATCCAAGTGTGGTACTTTGACAATATGGCCTTGTACATAACAGTAAGCCCCCCACATCCCTCCTATGTTGAAGGCTCTGCTGAAATGACAGATCTATCCAGGATGGGTCAAGGCGAGAGATGGGGACGTCTTGCTCTGTTCTCTACTCTGTCAAGTCGCAGATGAGGGGGGCATGTAAACCAAAAAATTTGGGAGCATATCAAGGTGTGAGGTACTTGTGCCTCGTAAGAATCTTGCAACCCTACTGTCAAGCAGATGTGAGATACGGCGAAGTGCTGTAAGCTTCCAACTGCCTTGTTTGCAAGATTTACAACAGGGTTCTTCATGGTCAGTTTGGAGTCAAAATTTCACCCCAAGTATATCAACTTCTTCTCCAGGTGCCAACAACCCTCCCATTCATCCTTACTACTGCACCAGCATTACCATCATGGTGCCAAGAGACCATCATCATTTGCGTTTTCTCAGTTGCAAATGTTACTTGCCATCTATTTCCCAAGCTGATATAGCTCTCAGCTGGTGATTGATGTAGATTAGAGCAGCTGGCATTTCTTCTCTTGGATAAGTGAATGTCAGGTACAGTCGTCTTCCATATGCATGGGATTCTGGGATGAGATGAAGAAGGTCGCTGAGTAGACATTCCATAACAATGGCCCCAGCACGCTTCCTTGTGGAACACTTGCCCCAGTAGGATGTCTTGCTGATTCTGTTCCTTTGAGAACTACACTTAGAGATCTACCATGAGGTAATCATGAGGGGGACATATTTGTAGAGCCTGCAATTCCATGCTTGAAGTTTTGCTAAGAGGCCCTGGTGCCGCACTGTTTTATTTCAAAAAAAATTTTCTTAATTTTTTTTTTCAATAATACTTTGCTAATTTTATCTACTGTTTTTACTTTTTCACCATTACGTGATTCTGTTATTTTTCCGCATATTATTAGTCGGTTAAACTGAGTACATTAATAATATACGAGAATTTTTCAGAATCTTCTATTTAGCCCATCACAAATACTTTTGACATTTAAATTTGCAGTCCCATTTTTTTAATGTCTGGCAAAAATTTTTTTTTTTTTACTTTTTAAAAGTTTCAACTCATCTTTGAAAACTCTATCGATAACGCTTGAAAAATGCTTTTCCGTAATAGTCACACTTTTTTTTCACTGTTTTTTCATTAAAACACTAATAGCTTAGGAGAATGAATGGGTAGATGGCTCAATGAATGGATGGAATGATGAGGGGAGGGATGAATGGGGGGGAAAGTAAGGGAGGGAGGTGGGAGAGGAAGGGATGGAGAAAGAGAGCGAGGGAGTGATTGAATAACTGAGGAACGGAGAGGGGTAGGAAAGGTGAGAGAGAGGGAAGGAGGGAGTTAGAGAGGAAAGGAGTAAATCGTTGTAAAAGTTGACTCTAGAAAGGGTTAGAAAATATTCAGAAAAGAATGACAAAAATTATCCATTGCATAGAAATCTTCCATACGAAGAAAAATTGAAATCACTTAAACCTCATTCTAATGTAAGACGAAGAATGTATGTATGTAGCAATTAAAAGCTATTTACATATCAGCATGATATCAGGAGGGTAAATACAGGCTAAATGAGCGGTGAGGGATTGTAAGGAAGAGCAAGTGATGAGGGAGAGATCTTCTATTCACAAAAAATTTTTGGAGAATAAGAAAAAGAAGTGGAAATGAGATTAATAGGCCAATAAAGCCTCGTGAACGAATTGCTGTGGCAATTAAAAACAGACGAGGAGAGTTATTAGATTTGGGAGGGTTTGGGGATATTGGGAAGATGGAGAGAATATTTTGAGGGACTGTTAAATGTTGATGAAGATAGGGAAGCTGTGATTTCAAGTATTGGCCAGGGAGATATAAAAACTTTTAGGAATGAGAAAGCGGGCCCAAAAATGAATAAAGGGGGACGTGTGTGAGCCTGTGAGTAAATTTAAGGTAAAGCAGGTGGGATTGATGGGGGGCAATACAGAAATCTTAAAAGCAGGAGGGATGTGGTTTTGTAGTTGGTACTTTTCTTTAATAAATGTATGAAGAAAGATCAGCATAGTACCTTTTGTATGAAGGCAAAGGGGAAATGAGAGTATATGAATTGTAGAGTAGTAAGCTGTTGAATATACCTGATAAGGACTGGAGAGTACTGAAAAAAAATATTGGAAAGACAGAGAAGAGGATTGCAGATGAACAAGGAGTCTTTATCAAGGATAGGGGAATTGTAGACCAAGTGTTTATAGTGAGTAATATAGCTTAACATTATTTAGATAAGGGTAACAAAGTTTTTTTTTAAATTATGATTATGGGAAACACATATGACTGGGTGGATAGGGAAGCAACGTGGCAGATGTTGCAAGTGTGGTAAGTTACTGGAAAGCAGTTAAGTGGGTTTTACAAAAACAGCGAGGCTCAGGGATGCTTTATGTCCCCATGGTTGTTATATTTATATATATATATATATATATATATATATATATATATATATATATATATATTTTATATATATATATATTTTATATATATATGCAATAAGATCACAGTAAACA
>NC_069455.1:34688427-34710927 GCF_026875155.1 Cherax quadricarinatus | reverse complement strand
GGAGGCAGTGGAGATGTTATGTCCGAGAGCAATGTGTAGTGTGAATATTAAGCAGATAATTCGTAGCTTGGAGATTAGAAGGAAATGAAGTATTATTAAAATCTTAGTATTTTCAAGAGAGCTGAAGAGGAGTTTTTGAGTTGGTTTGGATATTTAGAGAGAATGAAACATACTAGGATCACTTGAAGGACGTATAGATCTGTAGTTATAATAATAATAATAATTATTATAATAATAATAAATTTCTAAAAGTACATGATACAACTTATACAGACCATCGCTGACATCGATGACATACTATATAGAAAGTCTCTGGTTATACAGAGCATTTCGGACAACTTAGACTGATCTGGTCCCCTAGGATTAAATTCACTCTAGTCGGGAAACACCCAAGTACCTACTTACTGTTAAGTGAACAGGGACAGCAGGTCTAAGGAAACACACCCAATGCTTCCACCCATACAGGGGATCGAACCACTGACACAATGAGTGGGCCGAGTGCTTTACCAACCGAGTTACAAGAATCTGTAAGTTGAGAAAATGTGAGATAGGAGTCGTCTTAGGAAAGATTGGTGGGAGGTGGTAAAGATAGTTTTGTGCATGAGGGGCTTAGACATCCAGCAAGCACATGTGAGCATGTTAGATTGGAGTGGGTGGAGGAAATTTATTTTTATGATTTGACATGCTAATGGAGTTGGAGAAAGGAACCATTTTAATAAAAGGTTCAGGAAACCTTTTAGCTGATACACTACAGACCACTACCCAACCTTCCTCTTAACAAACATTAGTAGGCCACAACTTGAATACAAAGTTTCATTTAGACTCCATGACGAGGCCTCAATAAGGAATTTCACAGCAGACCTAGAGACTGTTGACTGGCCTACAGAATTCTCCAATGCCAATGGTATTGACGACTGGACACGCATTTTTCTTAACAAAATACTTAGACTATACAACAAACATTGTCCTATAAAAACGAAACAGATCACAAACAAACGGCTTGGTTGCCCATGGCTAACCAGCAGCATTCTGAAATCCATTGATAAGAAACACCAATATGAAAACCAATATAGACAGGGCTTAGTACACAAAGATATTCTTAAACACTATTCATCAGTTCTCACCAAATTAATAAAGAAAGCCAAACAACTGTACTACTCCAGCAGATTCACTGACACAAGAGGAGATATAAAAAAGACCTGGGAAACACTTTCCCAGATTCTGGGGACCCACAAACTGAAAAAAAATGAAGATTGTCCTAACTAAACCTAATGAAACACCACTGCATCCCTCCGATACAGCTAACAAGATAAACGACTTCTTCTCAAACATAGGATCTAATCTCGCGAGTAAAATCCCACGTACCAACGCCCGTGCCGTGGACTACCTAGATGGGAATTTTCCAAATTCCTTCTAACTTGTACCAATTGAGCCCACGGAAGTCACCGCGATTATAAAGTCACTCAAAAATAACTCAGGGAATCTGTCTCACGTCCCACTATTATTGTACAAGCAAGCGGCCCATGTCTTTTCACATGCTGTTACATTACTTTTTAACAAGTCGCTAGAAACTAGCACTTTCCAGACATTACTCAAGACAGCAAGGGTTACACCAATACAAAAAAGTGGTGACCATACAGATGTAAACAACTATAGGCCAATATCAAACTTACCATTGCTATCCAAAATCTTCGAGAAACTCGTGCACAGGAGGCTATATTCATTTATAACGGCACAAAACATACTCAACCCCTGCCAATTTGGATTCAGGAAAAATAAAAGCACTAATGATGCAATTGTAAAAATGCTAGATCTGCTTTACACAACATTGGAAAATAAGGAATATCCACTAGGAATTTTTATTGACCTATGAAAAGCGTTTAACACAGTAGACCACGGCATCCTACTCCACAAACCTGACCATTATGGTATAAGAGGCCATGTGCTTGCATATTTCAAATCCTACCTTACTAATAGGTATCAGTATGTCAACACTAAAGACACAGCCTCATCAACACGGTCACTTGATACTAGAGTTCCGCAGGGAAGTGTCCTTGGTCCCCTGCTCTTCCTCATTTACATTAATGATCTTCCAAATGTATCCCAACACCTGAAACCCATTCTCTTTGCTGACGACACGACTTACATCATCTCCCACCCTAATATTGTCACCCTCAACACCATTGTCAACGAGGAGCTGCTCAAAATTCTGGCTTGGATGACAGCCAATAACTTACACTGTTTGGTAGCAGAGCAGGTGTTGCACAACTTAACATTAAGATCGACAACACTCTAATTGCCAGACATAATGAGGGCAAATTCCTAGGTCTATACCTCGACAACAACCTAAATTTTAACACCCATATCCAGCACATAACAAAAAAAGTATCCATAAACGGTGGGGATCCTCTCCAAGATACGATAATACGTGCCGCAAACGGGCCCTTCTCACGCTATGCCATTCACTCATTTATCCACACCTCACCTATGTTATTTGTGCTTGGGGATCAACTGCAGCAACAAACCTACAGCCAATTAATTACCCAACAAAAAGCTGCAGTAAGAATAATCACTAAATCCCATCCCTGGCAACACCCCTCCCCACTTTTCATAGATCTAAACTTACTTCCCTGTTCAGAAACACCACACTTACTGCTGTGAAATTTCTATATCTACAGGACCTTAAATTCCAATATTAACCTTGACCTAAAACGCTTTCTTGATAGTATTGACAGGATCCACAGGCATAAAACCAGACACAAACATCTCTATAACATTCCCAGTGTCCGTCTAAAACCTTTACAAAAATTCAGTGTGTGTCAAAGGGCCTAAAATCTGGAACACCCTACCTGAAACTTTAGAACTGCAGACACACTCATCACTTTCAAAACTAGTTAGAAAACATCTTATCTCCCTGATACACCCCGTCAACTAACTACATGAAAACCACCTGGTGATTCATACTTACACTCACTCACCCATTGACTATAAACACAGAAATACGAATCTTAATCTTAAAATAATGAATCCTAACTAGTAATAAGTTTGCCTTTGATACTCCAGTATAGACACTGTGTATGGTGCCAAAAGAAAAGCATTCACATTGCTAAACTCACAAACTATACTGTAGTCACTTAGCCTTAATTCCATCATCTGTAATAATTTAAAGTTAAGAATTAATCTAAGTCTGCCCGAAATGCCTAGCCATGCTAGGTGTCCTAGTGGCCCCCTCTGTAATTAGTATTTTAAAACATGTAAACCAAACAATATCCAAAATCTGTAAACCCCACATTGTAATCCTTATAGAGAATAAATTTGATTGATTAATCTTGAGTCCTGGAGTGGCTTAGCGCTTCTTTTTGATTATAATAATAAAAACTGAGTCCTGGAGGTAAAAAGTACAGTGCCTGCACAATTCAGGAGGGTTGGTGATATTTGCAGTTTTGACCAGTAGTATCGGCGCCCATCTGGCAAGACAGTGATGTAGGGAATAATGATGAAGTGTTTTTTATGTTTTTTTTTTTTTTTGGGGGGGGGGGGTCACACTGCCTCGGTGGGAGATAGCCGGTATGTTGAAAAAGTAAATGCATATGTACTATTTCCGAATCATTCGTATTAGAGGCCACTGTAGCCGAAGTGGTAGAGGAGTGGGCCTGTCAACCTCGGAACTACGGTGTGTGTGTGTATATATATATATATATATATATATATATATATATATATATATATATATAGTTGGTAGACAGCAACCACCCAGGGAAGTACTACCGTCCTGCCAGATGACTGTGAAACAGAAACCTGTAACTGTTTTGCATGATGGTAGGATTGCTGGTTTCTTTTTCTGTCTCATAAACACGCTAGATAACAGGGATATCTTGCTACTCCTACTTACACTTTGGTCACACTTCACAGACAGCACATGCATATATATATATATATATATACATACATCTAGGTTTTTCCCTTTTTCTAAATAGCTCTTGTTCTTCTTTATTTCTTCTATTGTCCATGGGGAAGTGGGGAAAAAAATCTTTCTCCGTAAGCCATGCGTGTTTGTATGAGGGGACTAAAATGCCGGGAGCAATGGGCTATTTAAACCCCCTTTTCCTGTAGACATTTACTAAAAAAGAGAAGAAGAAAAACTTTATAAACTGGGATGCTTAAATGTGCGTGGATGTAGTGGGATGACAAGAAACAGATGATTCTGATGTTATGAATGAAAAGAAGTTGGATGTCCTGGCCCTAAGCGAAACAAAGCTGAAGGGGGTAGGAGAGTTTCAGTGGGGGGAAATAAATGGGATTAAATCGGGGTATCTGAGAGAGTTAGAGCAAAGGAAGGGGTAGCAGTAATGTTAAATGATCATTTTTGGAAGGAGAAAAGAGAATTTATGAATGTGTAAATTCAAGAATTTTTGTGGATTAAAGTAAAGGTTGGATGCGAGAAGTGGGTCATAATAAGCGTATATGCACCTGGAGAAGAGAGAATTGCAGAGGAGAGAGAGAGATTTTGGGAGAGTTTAAGTGAATGTATAGGAGCCTTTGAACCAAGTGAGAGAGTAATTTTGGTAGGGGACCTGAATGCTAAAGTAGGAGAAACTTTTAGAGAGGGTGGTAGGAAGTTTTGGGGGGCCAGGTGTAAATGATAATGGGAGCCCTTTGATTGAACTTTGTATAGAAAGGGGTTTAGTTATAGGTAATACATATTTTTTAAAAAAAAGAGGATAAATAAGTATACAAGATGTGATGTAGGGCGAAATGACAGTAGTTTGTTGGAATATGTATTGGTAGATAAAGACTGTTGAGTAGACTTCAGGATGTACATGTTTATAGAGGGGCCACAGATATATCAGATCACTTTCTAGTTGTAGCTACACTGAGAGTAAAAGGTAGATGGGATACAAGGAGAATAGAAGCATCAGGAAGAAGAGGTGAAAGGTTTATAAACTAAAAGAGGAGGCAGTTAGGGTAAGATATAAACAGCTATTGGAGGATAGATGGGCTAATGAGAGCATAGGCAATGGGGTCGAAGAGGTATGGGGTAGGTTTAAAAATGTAGTGTTAGAGTGTTCAGCAGAAGTTTGTGGTTACAGGAAAGTGGGTGCGGGGGAAGAGGAGCGTTTGGGTGGGAATGATGATGTAAAGGAGTAGTAAGGGGAAAAAGTTAGCATATGAGAAGTTTTTACAAAGTAGAAGTGATGCAAGGAGGGAAGAGATATGGAGAAAAAGAGAGAGGTTAAGAGAGTGGTGAAGCAATGTAAAAAGAGAGCAAATGAGAGAGTGGGTGAGATGTTATCAACAAATTTTGTTGAAAATAAGAAAAAGTTTTGGAGTGAGATTAACAAGTTAAGAAAGCCTAGAGAACAAATGGATTTGTCAGTTAAAATAGGAGAGGAGAGTTATTAAATGGAGAGTTAGAGGTATTGGGAAGATGGAGGGAATATTTTGAGGAATTGTTAAATGTTGATGAAGAAGAGAAGCTGTGATTTCGTGTATAGGGCAAGGAGGAATAACATCTTGTAAAGGGGTGAGGAAGAGACAGTTGTGAGTGTTGGGGAAGTTCGTGAGGCAGTAAGGTAAATGAAAGGGGGTTTAAAGGGAGCCGGGATTGATGGGATAAAGATAGAAATGTTAAAAGCAGGTGGGGATTTAGTTTTTGGAGTGGTTGGTGCAATTATTTAATAAAAGAATGGAAAGGGTAAGGTACCTAGGGGTTGGCAGAGAGCATGCATAGTTCCTTTGTATAAAGGCAAAGGGGATAAAAGAGAGTGCAAAATTATAGGGGGATAAGTCTGTTTGAGTGTACCTGGTAAAGTGTATGGTAGAGTTATAATGAAAGAATTAAGAGTAAGACGGAGAATAGGATAGCAGATGAACAAGGAGGCTTTAGGAAAGGTAGGGTGTGTGGACCAGGGGTTTACAGTGAAACATATAAGTGAACAGTATTTAGATAAGCTAAAGGGTCTTTGTGGCATTTATGGGTTTGGAAAAAAGGGGTATGACAGGATGGATAGGGGGGCAATGTGGCAGATGTTGCAAGTGTATGGTGTAGGAGGTAGGTTACTGAAAGCAGTGAAGAGTTTTTACGAGGATAGTGAGGCTCAAGTTAGAGTATGTAGAAAAGAGGGAAATTTTTTCCCAGTAAAAGTAGGCCTTAGACAAGGATGTGTGATGTCACCGTGGTTGTTTAATATATTTATAGATGGGGTTGTAAGAGAAGTAAATGCGAGGGTCTTGGCAAGAGGCGTGGAGTTAAAAGAAAAAAGAATCACACACAGGGTGGGAGTTGTCACAGCTGCTCTTTGCTGATGACACTGTGCTCTTGGGAGATTCTGAAGAGAAGCTGCAGAGATTGGTGGATGAATTTGGTAGGGTATGCAAAAGAAGAAAATTAAAGGTGAAACGGGGAAAGAGTAAGGTTATGAGGATAACAAAAAGATTAGGTGATGAAAGATTGAATATCAGATTGGAGGGAGAGAGTATGGAGGAGGTGAACGTATTCACATATTTGGGAGTGGACGTGTCAGCGGATGGGTCTATGAAAGATGAGGTGAATCATAGAATTGATGAGGGAAAAAGAGTGAGTGGTGCACTTAGGAGTCTGTGGAGACAGAGAACTTTGTCCTTGGAGGCAAAGAGGGGAATGTATGAGAGTATAGTTTTACCAACGCTCTTATATGGTGTGAAGCATGGGTGATGAATGTTGCAGCGAGGAGAAGGCTGGGGGCAGTGGAGATGTCATGTCTGAGGGCAATGTGTGGGTGAATATAATGCAGAGAATTCGTAGTTTGGAAGTTAGGAGGAGGTGCGGGATTGCAAAACTGTTGTCCAGAGGGCTGAGGAAGGTTGTTGAGGTGGTTCGGACATGTAGAGAGAATGGAGCGAAACAAATAACTTCAAGAGTGTATCAGTCTGTAGTGGAAGGAAGGCGGGGTAGGGGTCGGCCTAGGAAGGGTTGGAGGGAGGGGGGTAAAGGAGGTTTTGTGTGCGAGGGGCTTGGACTTCCAGCAGGCATGCGTGAGCGTGTTTGATGGGGAGTGAATGGAGACAAATGGTTTTAATACTTGACGTGCTGTTGGAGTGTGAGCAAAGTAACATTTATAAAGGGGATTCAGGGAACCGGCAGGCCGGACTTGAGTCCTGGAGAGGGGAAGTACAGTGCCTGCACTCTGAAGGAGGGGTGTTAATGTTGCAGTTTTAAAAACTGTAGTGTAAAGCACCCTTCTGGCAAGACAGTGATGGAGTGAATGATGGGTGAAAGTTTTTCTTTTTCGGGCCTCCCTAGCTTGTGGGAATCGGCCGTGTATAAAAAAAAAAAATATTATATGTTATATATACATTTATTTATTTTATATAATATATATATATTATATAAATTTATAAAAATATTTTTATATATATATATATTTAATATATATATATATATATATATTATATATAAAAATATATATATATATATTTATATAAAATATTATATATATATATATATTTTATATATTAAATATATATATAATATATTATTATATATATATATATTAAAAATATATATATATATAAAAATATATATATATATATAATTATAATATATATATATATTATATAAAATATATATATATATATATTATTATAATATTATATATATTATATATATATAATATATATATATATATAAAAATATAAAAATAATATATATATATATATAAAAATATTATATATATATTTTTTATATATATATTATATATAATATATTTAGATATATATAATATTATATATATATATATATATATTTTTTTTAAATTTTTATATTTATATATATATAAATATATATAATTTTATAATAATTTATAATAATTTTTAATATATATAATATTTTAATATATATTATATATATTTATTTGTTGGTGTAATAAATAATATATTAAATATTTAAAAATATAAATATATATTATATATATATTTTTATATATAATTATGTGTAATATATTTTTATATTATATATATAATATATATATATATTATAAAATTATGTGTGTGTAATATTTTTTATTTTTTTTATCACACCCCCCGATTGCCAAAAGACTTTTAGTTATCTAAATATGTTCACTTTTTTTTTTCCCTGAAAACACCTGGCCCAACACACCCCCTACCTTTCCTAAAGCCTCCTTGTTCATTGCTATTATTCTCCGTCTTACCTTTAATTCTTTCAATTAAACTCAACCATACCTTTCCCAGTACACTCAACAGATTTATCCCCAAAATTTTTTGCACTCCTTTTATCCCTTTCCCTTTATAAAAAGGGAAAAATATGCAGCTCTTCCCAAATCCCAGGCCTTACCCTCTTCCATAATTTTTTAAAATAATTGCACCAACCACTCCAAAACTATTCCCCACCTGTTTTTTAACTTTTCTATCTTTATCCCATAAACCCCGGGCTGCCTTACCCCTTTCTTTTACCTACTCCCTCACGAACTTCCCCCACACCACAATGGTTTCCCTCCTCCTAAAGTTTTTCCCTCCTTGCCCTATACACGAAATCACAGCTTCCCTATCTTCATAACATTTAACAATTCCCAAAATTTTCCTCTCTTCCCAATACCCAACTCTCCTTTTTAATAATTTCTCCTCTCCTATTTTTAATGAAAAAATCCATTTTTCTCAGGCTTTCTTAACTTGTTAATTCACCCCAAACTTTTTCTTTTTTAACAAAATTTGTTGAAAACATCTCACCCACCTCTCATTTGCTCTCTTTTTACACTGTTCCCACCTTTTAAAACTTTCTTTTTTTTCTCCTATACTCTTCCCTCCTTGCACATTTATTTTGAAAAAACTTTCAAAAAAGCAAATTTTTCTCCCTTTACTCTCTTTACATCATCTTCCCAAAAATCGTCCTCTTCCCTCCTGCACCCACTTTCCTGTAACCACAAATTCGCTGAACACTCTAACACACATTTTTTTAACCTACCCCCTACCTCTTCGACCCCATGTATGCCTTTTTCCCCCATTATCCTCCAATAGCTGTTTATATCTTACCCCAACTGCCTCCTCTTTTAGTTTTTAAACCTTCACCTCTCTCTTCCTGATGTTCTATTCCCTTGTAACCCATCTACCTTTTACTCTCAGTGTAGCTACAAATAGAAAGTGATCTGATAATCGTGGCCCTCTATAAACATGTACTCCCGAAGTTACCAACAGTCTTTTATCTACCAAACAAAACAACAAACTACTGTCATTTGCCCCACATCATAGTGTATACTTTTTTTATCCTCTTTTTCTTTTAAAAAATTATTACCCAAACTAAAACCCCTTTTTTAACAAAGTTCAAACAAAGGGCTCCCCTTATCATTTACACCTGGCACCCCAAACTTACCCCAACCCCACCCCCTCTAAAAGTTTTCCCACTTTTGCATTCAAGTCCCCTACCACAATTCTCTCTCATTGGGTTAAAGGTCCTATACTTCACTTTAAAACTCCCAAAACTCTCTCTCTCCCCTGCATTCCTCTCTTTTCCAGGTGCATACACGCTTATTTGACCCCCTTTCGCATCAACCTTTCTTTAATCCCCCAAAATTTTTGAATTTACACATTCTATCTCTTTCTCCTTCCATAATGAATTTAACATTACTGCTACCCCTCCTTGCTTAACTCTCCAATCCCAGATTTAAACCCTTTTTTCCCCCCCCTGAAACTCTCCCCACCCCTTCAGCTTTGTTTCGCTTAGGGCCAGGACATCCAACTTTTTTTCATTTATAACATCAGAAACATCGTTTTTTGTCATCCCCACTACATCCACCCATTTAAGCAACCCCGTTTTATAAATTTTTTTTTTCTTCTCTTTTTTTTGTAAAATTGTTACAGGAGAAGGGGGTTATGCCCATTGCCCCGGATTTTAGTGCCCTACCACGCAGGCTTCGGAGGAAAGATTCTTTTTTCCCCTTCCCCATGGGGCATAGAAAAAATAAAAAAGAAAAAGAGCTATTTAAAAAAAAGGGGAAAAACCTAGATGTATGTTATATATATATGCATGTGGTGTCTGTGAAGTGTGACCAAAGTGTAAGTAGGAGTAGCAAGATATCCCTGTTATTTAGCGTTTTATGGGGAAAAGAAAAAGAAAACCAGCAATCCTACCATCTGCAAAACAATTACAGGTTTTTGTTTCCAGTCATCGGCAGGACGGGGATTTCTTCCTGGGTGGTTGCTGTCTACCAACCTACTACTATATATATTATTATTATATATATTATATATATATATATATATATATTTTTTATGTGTTTATATATTAAATTTAAAATATATATATTTAATTTTTATTTTTATTAAATTGTGTATATATATATATAAAATATAAATTAATATAATATATATTTTATATATAATTTTTTTTTTATTTTTTTTAAAAAAAAATATATATAAAATGTTTTGTGTTTATAAAATTTATATTTTATTTTAATATGTGTGTGTTTATATATATATTTATATATTTATTTTTATATATATTATATATTTATATATATTATATATTAATTTTTTTTATATATATATATGTTTTTAAAAATTTTATATATATATATATATTTTTTTTATATATATATATATAAATTTTTTTATATTATAATATATATTTTATATATATATAATATATAAAAAGATTTTAATATATTTAAAAAATAAAATAATATTATATATATATTTTTATAAAAAAAATAAAATATTTATAATAAAATTTATATATTTAAAAATTTATATATATATATTATAAATATATATATATATTTATATAAAAATTAAAATATATAAAATATATATATATATATATATATATTATATATAATATATTTTTTTTTAAAAATAATATAAAAATTTATATTTTTTTTTATATTATATATATAATTATATATATATATATATATAAAATATATATAGGGTGTTACATATATATTATATATATTTTTTTTATATATATATATATATATATATATATCTATTTATATATTTTATATTTTTATACAAAATATAAAATTTATATATTTATATAAAATATTTATATATATAAAATAAAAATTTTTTAAAAAAAATACACCCCAAAAAAAAAAAACACACACAAAAAAAAAAATATAAAAAGAAATAACAAAAAAAAAAATAAAAAAAACAAAAAAAAAAAAAAAAAAATTAAAAAAAAACACATAAAAAACAACAAAAAAAACAAAAAAAAAAAAAAACACAAAAAAAAAAAAAAAAAAAAATATCAAAAAAAAAAAAAAAAAAACCAAAACCCCAATAAGAAAAAGAATTTCCCCCCGAAACTTCATTTAAATAGAAACGTTAAACTTCCAAAAGGCCCGGGAAAAAATTTGGAAAGAAAATTTTTTCGAAAAAAGTTTCTGAAACTAACAAAAAAAAATATATTTCACTGTTTTGGGTATAGAAATTAAAATTTACTGAAAACAAATCTAAAATATTTTTTTTTTAGTTGGGTTGGCTAAAAAAATTCCCTTTTGTTATAATAAGGTTAGGAAAGGGTTTTCTAAGATTCTTTTGGGAAAAATTTAAAATTTTTTTTACTTTAACATTAATAAAAAAAAAAATTAATATTTAAACGTATAAGAAAAAATTCAAAAAAGGACTTAATTTTAAATGAGTTTTTGCTTTTTGACCATTTTTAACTTTAACCCCGGCGCGAAAAATATTATATATTTATATATTAATATTTATATATATATAAAAAAAAAAAATAAAATATATATATATATTTAAATTTTTTTTTATTATCACACTGGCCATTCCCCCCAAAGGCAGGGTGGCCCGAAAAAGAAAAACTTTCACCATCATTCACTCCATCATTTTCTTGCCAGAAGGGTGCTTTCATTACATTTTTTTTTAAAACTGAAAAACATTTCCCAACCCCTCCTTCAGAGTGTAGGCACGTACTTTCCATTCCGGGAACTCAATTTCCGGTCTCCCGGGTTCCCCCTAAAACCCCTTCAAAAATGTTACTTTGCTCACACTCCAAAAAGCCGTCAAGAAATTAAAAAACCCCATTTGTCTCCCTTTCCCAACCCCTATAAAACACGCCACCCCATGCCTGGGGAAGTCCAACCCCCCCTCCCCACAAAAAACCCTTTTTTTTAAACCCCCCCTCCCCCCAAACCTTTCCTGGGCCCAAACCCCTACCCCGCCTTCCTTCCACTACAGCTGATACACCTTGAAGTCTTTCTGTTTCCCCTCCATTCTCCTACATGTCCGAAACCACCTCAAAAACCCCTTCCCAGCCTCTGGACAACATTTTTGGGGAAACCCCCCCTCCCCCCTAATTTCCCAAAACTTAACAAAAATTCTCTGCATTATATTCACACCCCCAAAATTGCCCCAACATGCATCTCCACTGCCTCCCCCTTCTCCTCGCTGCACATTCACCCACCCATGCTTCAAAACCCATAAAAAGAGCGTTGGAAAAACTATATTTCTCATACATTCCCCCTTTGCCCCCCAAGGACAAATTTCCCTTCTTTCTCCGCAAAATCCAAAGGGGCACCCCCAAACCCTTTTTCCCCCCCTAAATCAATTCTGATTCACTTCTTTCTTTCTTAGACCATCCGCGGAACACGCCCAAAACTCCCAAATATCTAAAATACTTTCACCTCCTCCAACTCTCTCCCCCCAAATCTGAATCCAATCTTTCTTCACCAAATATTTTTTTTAAACCCCCTCAAACCTTACCCTTTTCCTGTATTCCCTTTTTTTTAATGTATAAAATTAAAATTTATAAAAATATATAAATATAAAATTTTTTTTTATATATATATATAAAATTATATATTATATATATATATATATATTTTGCTTTTCCCTTTTGGGCCTTGCTCGGGAAAAAAGGCCAAAGAAAATACAGTTTTGGGCATGTATTAGCATAAATTTAATTACTGGTGGTGTTTCACAAAAGGCGAACATAAGAAAGGGGGAAACACTGCAGCAGGCCTTTGGCCCAAAACTGGGCCCGGGTTTTTTTAAACAATTCATCCCACTATCAAGTTTTGCCCCAACCCAATTTTCAATGCTTCCCAAGAAATAACCTGATGTGCAAGCCCCAAATAAAATTTCCCCCCCTCCCACCCATGTACATCCTCCCAAAATTTTGAAACTACCCAAACCCTAGCCTCAAAAACCCCAAAACTGGGTAGATTTTTTTCCATTTCTCAACTCCCCTTTTTCCCCAAACCATACTTTCCTATGCCCTTTTAAAAATCTAAACTTATCTTTTTTAAAATCCTTTACTGGGGGCCCCCTCATGGAGAGATATCCTAAAGACCTTGTTAATTCCCCTTTATTAACCTTTTTCCCAAATTAAATAATTCGATCAGGTCTCCCCTAAATTTTTTGTCTTAAAAGTAAAATGAAAATTTAAAGAGTCTTCAATCTTTCTTCATAAGGAAGATTTCTAATGCTATGTTTTTAAATTTTTGGGCCCACCTACGCTAAATTTTTCTAACGAATTTTTGTCCATTTTTTGTAAAAATGGAGACCAGAATTTAGGCTGCAAATCTAGGAGAGGCCTCACTAAAAGAGTTAAAGCTTTCCGTATGGCCTCTGGAAATTTCGTTGCTTACATTTTTTGAAATAAATCCCAGTAATCCCATTTGCCTTATTACGTACGCTTTTGGGATTGCTGTCTTGGGGTTTTAAAGGGTTCTGTTACAATTTAACCCCCCAATCCCCTTTCGCAATCTGTATGGGTAAGTTCTGCATTATTTACCCTTTTAATGCAAGGGGTTTTGGACACTTCCGACTTCAGAAAACCCGCATTTATCTAATTTAAACTGCAACTGCCACTTTCTGCCAAAGGGGTAGGTTTGTCTAAAAACCTCCTGAAGTTCCCTAACATCTACGTTTTTAATCAAAAATTTTCCCACCTATCTTTTGTGTCATCGGGGAATTTTTCAAAACACAGTAATTCCTTCATCAGATCATTGATTATATTTTAAACAACAACCCGGGGCCCCAAAACTGATCCCCCGTGGAAAAGCCCCTTGTTACAGACCCCACTCGGATTTTAAAAAATTTATGGACACTCTCTGCTTCCTGTCTGTGAGCCATGATTCCCTCCACGAGAGCACCCTTCCCCCAATGCCATTTAGCTGCTCCCTTTTTTCCAAAATGTCCCTTTTGGGGCGGAACTCTAAACAAAAGCCTTATTAAAATCCCAAATAAAAAATATCAAATTCTTTTTGTGGGCAACAGCCTCAAAAACTTTTCTGAAGAAAAATTAATAAATTTGTTAGAGAAGACCCGGGTCTTGTGAATCCCTCGGTATCATTAATCAAGCTATGCTTACGAGATGGCTTTTTAATTTGAAACTTTTTAATTGACTCTAGAATTTGCCTACAATTAAAGGTTTAGGCTTATTGGGGGTAATTTGACGGTTTAAAAAACTTTTTCCCCCCGTTTTAAAAAAAAGGAAAATTTCATTAGCCATTTCCACCTTTTCAACATAAAACCCGTTTGAAGAGATAAATTAAAAAAAAATTTTTAAAAGGGTTTTCAGACTTTCCCCCCTTTTATTCCTTTTGAAATCCTTTTAAAAAAAACCTTTTCAACCCGGGACTTTTTTTTGCTTTTAGCGGTCTAATTTTAAAAACCCCCCTTTTCCCAGTGGGCTGTGATGTTTCATAATTTATCTTTTTTTGGCCCCCCATAAAAATTAAATTTTCTGGAATTTGTTATTTTCCCTTCCTTTTTAAAAAACCCAGAGAAAAAAATTTTTTTAAAATGAGCCCCATTTTTTATTCTCTTTGTCAGTAAGATGCCCCTAGTTGTTTTTAAGGGGACCTATCTTTTTTCTCTGACTTTTGTTCTATATACCTGGAAAAAACTTTTTTTGGGGTTTGGTTTTTGGGAAACCCCCGCAACTTTTTTCATAGTCCCTTTTTGCTTTTCTTATCCCTTTTTTAAAAGTCCCCCTTTTAAAGTCAATATACTGAATTTTTAAGGACCCCCCGCCCCTTTTTAAACGCCATAAATTCCTTTCTTTGCCCTATTTGATATTTCACCTTTTTTTTCAACCATTTTGGTTATTTTTTTAAATTTTTCTAATTTTTTTAATAAAAATTTTTTTGGGACAATTAAAAAATTTTTTAAAAAATTTCCCAATTTATATTCCCCTTTTTTAAAACCCCCTTTAACAAATAAATTTTCCCAAACCCTTTATCCTGCAAAAACTTTTTTTTATTACCCCCCTTAATCCCAAAAAAAACCAACCCAACCCCAAAACCCCAAATTTTAAAAATTCAAATTTTTTTCCCAATCCCCCCTTTTAACGCAAAAAATCCCAAAAAACCCTGGAATAACCCTTTAAGAAACGGGGTTCTTATTAAGGAAATTCCAAACAAAGCCAAAGGTTTTAAAATTTTTCCTAGAATTTTTTATCAGAGTTTTGGGTTTAAAAATTTTATATTTTCGTTTATCTAAATTTAGGGGCTTAAAACCAAAATTAAACTACCCCCTTAAAAATCCCCCTTTGATTTTTTAAATTCCCAATAAAATACCCAACCCAAAATGCCAAAAAAGCCGGGGTTCGGAATTTTAAATTGACCCCACCCCCCCCGATACTTCTACCATTGGGGAAAAATTAAAATGAAGTGCTTTAAAGAGGGAAGTTTTTTGAATTTTAAAAAAGTCTAGAATGGGAAACTTATGGAAACGCCTGTTTTCCCCTCTTAATTAGGGGTGTAAAAATATTTAAAATTTTTTACCCTTTTCCCCTGATTCCCTAAATTAATTTTTTTTGCCCCTTTTAAAAATTTATCCAAACAGACTCTGTATGTTTTACTTCAACTAAAATACCCGTTTTTTTTGCAACATTCAAGCGATCTGGGACATACAATGCCACCCCACCCCCCTTCCCGATACTTCTATCTACTTGGACAATTTAAAACCCTGAATGTGACATTCTGCAGGCATGTCCCGCTTTTTGAATTAAACCACGTCTCAGTAATGGCAAATACATCTATGTTACCTGCACAGCAACTAGTCTCAACTCGTCCATCTTATTCCTAGCACTGCGAACTATTTGTGTAATAAATATTTAAAGACCCCTCCTCTCTCTTTACCCTTCCTGCTCCTTTCTGTTATTCCACTAAACCTTTTTACTGTCCTTGTCAATTAGTGCCACTTGTTTTCCAATATCCACCTCATTTTGCCTATTACTAGTTTCTCCTAGTACTCATATTACTACCCTGAGACTTCACAGTTTTCCCACAAAAACCCATACCACTAACTATTCCTAGTTTAAAGACCTAAGAGCTCCCTCCACTGCGTTGGCCGTGCTCCCACCCCACACCTAGATAAGTGAACCCCATTCCCGGGCATACAGTCATTTCTGCCATAGAAGAGGTGCCATTGCAATGAATATTACTGCATTTTCCTTACAGTATTTGTCCAGCCACCCAATTGACACCAATTGCTCTGGACAACCATTCTTTTTCCAACTCCTCTCCTTGGCAAAAGCCACATAGGGACAGGTTTCCCACCCTTCCTCCTAATTATCTCTATTGCTGACCTATACCTGCTAATCAGGTCCTCACCCCCTACGTCTGCCAACATCGTTGCCTCCAGCACTGAGACAGATAATAGATTGCCCCCATTACCTCTCATGATGTCATCCGAAAAGCTAACAATATCCTTAAATCCCAGCCCCAGGAAAAACACACTCTCTGCCCTACTCCTATCCTTCAAGCAGAATGCCCTATCCATGACCTAATTCGGCTATCCCCAACAAAACAAATGTTTTTACCTTCCTTGGCGTTGTCCGTCGTGATGCTCCGAGTAGTCGACTTTACATTCGCCAGGTAGTCATTACAAACCCCTTGTAGAATTCGTCAAGACGTTCTGATGGTCTTCGTTGGGGTTTCTAGGGATGTCTCACTCATGTCTGCCAAAAGCTTCTTTGGTGCTCGTTGTGGCATTCCCAGTAGAAAAACTCACATTCGTCACGAGCACCGAGAATGGTTTGGAAGTTTTTCCACGGTAGTCTTCTGGTTTCTCGTTTTTTCTGCCTCTCCACCGTTTTCTGATCTTCAGCTTGGTTCCATGTTGCCCGGCCCCTGACCAAGCTCCCCTCTTAATCTGGGGACTCACAACAGGAGGATTACTACGAATCCTATTGTTCTCCTCCGTTAATCGCCGTATCTCCATCTTAGCAACTCTGAGCTCTTCTCTCTGCTGCTGGTAAAGTTGCTCAAGAGAGGGCATCCTGGTTCAGATTCACAGAGCACACAAACAGGTCTTCACAGAGCTAAGTACACGTCACCACTGAGCTAAGTACACGTCACCACTGAGCTAAGTACACGTCACCATAGTTATTTTTAAGGGGACCTATCTTATCTCTGACTTTTGTTCTATAGACCTGCCACAATCAAACAGGCGCCGCAGAAGAGAAGAGCTGGGAGAGTGGTGTTGATAGGTCAGCTGAGCAGGGAAAGAACGCAGGGTAGGACGGGCACAAGTAACCCAATATGATTGCAAGGATCAACGGGAGGTGATGAGACCTTTGCGCGAGCCAGTGATGTGATTATAGTTAAATGAACATATGACGAGTAGAACACTGCAAGAAGCCTATTATGACAGGCTGGGTTTGTTTAGTTCAAAAATGGTGTGTGCCAATGAGAATACGCTTTTTTTTAACATATTCTCAATGGCAGCTCCCATATCTTATATTGGAACATAGGAAAACCTTGTATTGTCCACTAGGCTTCTTCCAGTGCAACTCTCTATGTGTACGCCTGACTACTACTCCCAGATGGCCTCCACTGGTGATAGATACTTGATAAAGTCCTCTCGTTTCTGATACATCATTCAATAACACTTAATTTAACTGTATTAGGAGTCTTTTTTTACTAAGTGTCCTACTCTTGAAAATACCATAGTGCCATGACTCTGTCTCAGGCGTAACACTACAATGTTTGATAAGTAAGACGCATTTCCAACGAAAGAAATCTTTACTGGCTAAACGTTCTGCTTGAACTGTTTTATCAGTGTGAAGGTAGTCTGATGTAATCAGGCCATCATCCCTGAAGAAAAATGACAAATGTCTAGAGCCTACAGTGGAAGCATATGACCAGAAGCCATAAGCTGTCTTCAGAACACCATTTCAGTTCTGTGTTCGACTGATGAAGCCTTCAGTGCAGGCAAAATGTTTCGTCAATAAAGATTCCTAGTGTTGCAAACATGTTCCTATCAACTTGTCATTATTGTGTACTACTTATTATTTTGTATTAAAATGCTCTCCCTATTGTCTCGCCACTCTATCCCTTCCTCCTTTGCATTTAAGTCAAGAGATTCACATTCTGATTGGCTCTGGGGAAGAAAAAAAAGCTTCCATTTGGGGGGAAAGTGAAAGACCTTTGGGGGAAATCTAAAAATTGGGTCTTGGGTGACAAATAACCCGCCCATAGAAAGAGAACTTGGGACGACGTTTCGGCCGATTGAACCATTTCAAAGTCAGTTGACTTTGAAATGGTTCAAGTCGAAAAGCCTTTTTTAAGCTCCTCTCTTCTTTGGGGGTTATTTGTGTATCGTTCCATCACGGTATTGTGCCTTTTTTATTTTTTTTTTTTATTTTTGGCCTATAGGTGTAACCTAAGGTGGGGAAAAAACTCAAAGGTGACCCACATAGGTTTCTCCCTAAAAAATTTTACTAACTATTGTGAACTTGGTTCATCCTTGAGCCACTTTTTCAAAAGGTAACTATTTTAACACAACGGCCATCCTAAAAGGGGAAAAGACCATCGAAAAACAAGGAATCACACTACCATCATTATACAGCTCTTTTGCCTGAAGGGGAATCGACATCACAACCCCAATAACCTTCAAAATTCCAAAACCCTACGTACATTCAAAAGAGAAAAACAAATTTTTAATTTTCATTGGGTTTCTGTATATTTTTTGGGAAGGTTAATTACAGGTTTTATGTGGTAACCCCATGGTTTCCCCTGATAGATAAATTATGCTTTTTAGCGAAAATGAGTTCCTTAGAAAGCAAACAAACCTGGGGAAATTACCAATCTTATCTGATTTTTCAACCATATAATTTTTATACTAATTTTTTTTTTTTTTTTTTGAACCCACCAAAAAGTTTTTCTATGTTTTTTAGAAAAGTATCAGGAGAAGGGGTTACTGTCATTGCCCCTGGCATTTTGTCGCCTCATACGAACACAGGGCTTAAGAGGAAAATTCTTTCCACCCCCCCGGACAATAAGAGAAAAAAAAAGAAAAGGCTATTGAGAAAAAAAGAAAAACCTAGATTGTGAGTGTATATTATATATTAAAATTTTATATATATTAAATATATATAATTATATATATTATATATATATATAATATTAATTATAAACATTATTAATAAACAAAATACATTTACAAAAAAAAACATAAACATGAATACAAGGCACAATGCATCAAAGGATGATAAATTTTCCCCAGCCCTCCGGGCTGGACGTGAGCCAAGTTGCAAAAGCATTTTCCCCTCTGGAGGCGACGCTGAGGCGCTGGAACAGAAAGGGGGTGCCCTTGGGTCCCTGTGGTGTCGATGATCGGGAACCCCAATTTTTTAAAGGAAACGGTGGCTTTTTTTTTTCCCATGACCCCAAGGTCTCTGATCCCAGGGACAAATTGTACTTTTGGGCTAATGCCCCTGTCTTGCTGATCTTGTACCCCCCCGGGGTCAGCAGCTCCTCCCGCCCCCCCCCCCCACACTGTGAGGGAATAGGTGTCAGCCAGGGGACACAAGGTATATCCTGCAAGAGCTTGCATTTTTTTCCAAGGTAGTGGGATCCCCGGGGGGGGCGGTTTGCGGGGTTTGGGGGTATTTTTTGCTGAAGGATCGGGCCCCCCTGGGCGGGGCACCCAGCTGTAGAAAGGGGTTCCTTAAGATGTCTTGACCTCATTGTGTTTGCATGCCACCCTTTTGGTTTTTTGGAACAGTTAAGACCATGTAGACCGTTTTTGGGTCTGTTGCACTTGCCGCAAATACACAAATTCTGGTGAATTGGGGCAGAAAGGCGCAGAGCCACTGCAATACGGGGGGTCTTGGGGGAGAGCGCTTTCCCCATGCCGATATGGGCTTTTGGAGGAAGCCCCCGGAAAGGAGGGTGCACCACAGCCTGGAGACGGGGAACTCCCTATCGATGTTGCAACCCCCGAGCTGTTTGGGAAGACCTTTTCAGCAATTGGGCTACCCCCCTTGACTGTTTGTGAGCCCGTGCTGCCCAGGGTTTGGTGCTGGAGCAGCAAGAGTCTCCCATTCGGGATGGCACTGACAAGTAGGGCTTCTTTCCTGCTGATCATGGGGGTGTCAGGAAATTGTCTATCAAAATCGTTTTTTGCAATGGAAGAGGATAGGGAAAGCTGGGGAAGCAATTGGGGGATCTGCATACTCCTAACCCTCCGCCGACCGGAAGTGAGGGTTGCAACCACTGTCCATCGTCAAGGGGAAAGATTCAATAACTCTCACAGGGGCCTTTAGGAGGAGTCATATTCCCTTTAGTTTTGGACTGCTGAAGGCTGGGGGCATCTCAGGAAAAAAGGGAAGTTTTGGGGGTTTACAGGCACCCGGGGAGTAGGGAAAAGGCATCGTGTGTGCAAAGTCTTTCATCCCTGCTTTCCATCGTCCGGAGGTCTGAGACTTTTTTTTCCTAGGACCCGACGATGCATTGGACCCAAAAGGAGCCCGAGGAGAGTGCTATTGGGTGGACAAAGGCTCGTGCTCCTGGTAAAAGGTACTAAATTTTGGATCAACTGTTGATTCGTAAAAACTATTTCACATTTGGGGGGGGTTTAAAAAAAGGCCCAGGCTTTCCCCATGTCTTTAATTTTATGAGTCCCCAGGGGGATTTCTGTTTTGCCAGCTAGGGGCCGTCGTCCAGGGAAACCAATATTGATCGCTGGAGGTGCCCCGTGACTTCCTTGTGACCAAACAAAATAGAAAGGGGGAGAGGGTCCCCCCTTTGCCGCCCTCAACGAGTCAAATTTTTGGTCCCCAAAAAATATTTGGGGAAATCACACTAAACACGATTTTATGAAGGGTAAAGGGAAAAAGGAAGTTTTTATAAACTGCTTGGGGAGCAGCATCCCTTCTGACTGAGTTGAAAGCATGCCAAAGTCCCCCAATTTTACCAAGGTTTTTCATAGGGCATGTTTTTATATATACTCATCGCATGGGCCTGCTTTACAGCCCTGTTGAACGCCGAAAACCGAGCTGAGTTGGTTTTAGCATTGCAGAGCCTCTTGACTCACCTTCTTACTGCGCCTTGGTGACTAGGGGGCCGAAGGGGTTTCCCCCTGCAAAGGCCTGATTCCCCCATTTTTTTCGGGGCACACAATGAGGCACAAAAGAAAAGGGTCATGGCCCCGGCACCGCACCCAGGGAAAAGGTTGGGAAAAATTTTTGAGTTTGGACAGCACCTCCTAAACCTCACCAAATCGGAGAGTATTTGGTATATGTCGTGCCCAATAGGGAGAAAATGCGATCTTGGGTTAAAAAAGCAACGCTCATCTTTCCCAAAAGGACAAGCAAAAAATTTGTGTATCAATAATTTTGCCAAAACATTCTGAACCTAAGAAAAAAATTATTTCACTGTGTTGTTTAGTATTTAAATTTCTGTAAACAAATCTAAAATATATTTATTGGGTTAGGGTAAAATAAATTGGGCTCGCTATAATAAGGTTTGGTAAGTTTTCTAAGTTCCTTTTTGGGGCAAAATTATAAATTTTTCCATCAACATTAATGAAAAAAAGTATCTTTAAAACATAAAGAAAATTTAGAAAAGACTTTTAATTTAATGATTCTTGCTAATTTACTAGTTTTACATATTCGGCACGACATATATACGTATAATATATTAAGTCAGCATAGTTGCGTCCCCGTGTTTTATACATATCAGTACATCCTGTGCTTTAGATAGAGACCTAGGCTGTGACTGTGTGACGTCACAGGATGCCCATGTGTAAAGTTTTTTTTCCCTGCCTCCCTCTCAGTCGCTTAGACAAAACCAGGCTAGAACAAGGGAAGGCTGGGGTCCGTTTCCCCCTCACAGTCTGACATAACTTACCATCCAAAATAGTGTGTCTACCTTCAAACCCCCAATATCTCCATTTAAGAACCCCACATAAATGGTGGCAAGGAGGCCTGTAATTCCCGACGATTACAGCGATTTCTGGAGATAAAATTTCGACGACCCGCCAAACTTTTGAGTGGCCTACCGGAAAAGGGTTAAAGCCCGCCAGCTATCTCAGCAGTTCCCCGCCCAACTCTACCAGCTTCTACATTATTCACGGATCAGCCTTTGTATTAGTGTTTATCTCTTATTTGCATCACACCCGGGGGGTTTGGGCCCGAGTTTGCAAAAAAACCGCTTCCAGTCTGTGGAGGGGACCAGTCCAGCCTAGTCTACTCCACCCGTTCCTTTTGCCTGCCAAGCCCGCTTCCACCCCCGCTTGCTCATGTGAAAAAAA
>NC_069455.1:34634816-34687927 GCF_026875155.1 Cherax quadricarinatus | reverse complement strand
ATTTTGATTAATTAGGTCCTTTTTGGGTTTTGTCAATCTTATTTGTCGAGTTCATTTTTTTATTTCATTTACATACACTAAAATGTTTTGTGTTTAAAAATTTAATATGACCCAATTTTCAAAGCAAATGTTTGGAAATCCGGCCCCATTTTAAAAAATCTGTATAATAAGCTGTAATTATTTAAATTAAGGTTCCCCAGACTTTTGTAGTAAATTTTATTCTTCTTTTTTTAAACCTCAGTTTTTATGAATAAAAAGTTAACAGAAGCCTGTGTAGAAATTCCGCTCATTTAGAGTTAAAGAAAACTAATTTTCCGTGACACCCAGAAAAACCATAGTGAGAAAAGTTTTCAATGGGTTGTTTTTTTAAAATTTATATGATGAAGAACAATTAAGTGAATTTTATATGCTTGAAACTAGACCCTGTCTTTTTACGTCAGTGTTTTCTGTTATCAAGCCTAGAAAGTTTTTTCTTTTGGCCCTGGGAGCTGGTCGGCCTTTTTTACACCTACTTTTTGGGTTATGTGGTCTGTTTTCCCTAGCCCAAGGGAAAATGGAGACTTTTCTAATGAGTAGGTTGTATACAATGCCTTTAGCCCGGAACAGCTAACTTGAAGGGAAAATTTAATTATTAGGAATACAGTAACAAATGTACTCAGTGTTATTGTAAGTCACTTGTTTGTATAAGTTTTATACTTCACTGATTTTGACTCTGAAGTTCAAAAATTTTAAAAAATTTCAACTTTCGGGTGGTTCTAGGCCCCCACTACCACTAACATAAAACCACCTACCCCCACCCCCTACCACCACCTTACCACTACCCCAAAATCACCAACCCACCACCCCACTACCCCCACCCCACCACAACCACCACCCCACCCCCACCACTACCACCCCCACCATACCACCACCATACCACCATCCATCCCCACCACCACCACACCACCATTACCTTTCCCACCCCACCCCCACCACAATACCACCACCACCCCCCCACTCCCACCACCACCACCACCCCACCCCCACTCCACCACCACCATACCCCCACCATCCACCACACCCCATCCCACCCCCACCACTACCACCCCCACCACAATTATGTGTTTTATACAAAGAATAAGGTTGGATTTGGGGCCCCCACCTCATGATCTGCATTTTTACTTTTCTTTATGTTTAGAAGGTGAGTGGATTGTGGTCTGAAAAAAAAACGTTAATTTTAAATGGGGAATCCCCAAAAACACGTAAAAATGTTCCAAGGGAACCACAAGGCTAGAGCCTCTTTCTAAATGGGGCATAATTTTTCGGTGTTTTTTAAAGTTTAGTAAATTAAAAAACATTGGATGGAGAATATCATGGTGTTGATTTGGAGCAGACGCGCCCACGCATAACCACTCGCCCCATATGTAAAAAAAAGGGAAGATTAAAATTAGGACTTTTCAACACAGGAGAGGGATAGCAAGCGCTTCAACCTTTTGAACGAGTTGAACATGTCTACCCCGATGAACTGAACTTTGATACTAATGAATCAGTGAGAGGTGCAGGTGGGGTGAGTGCGGGGCTTGCCTGTCACTTGACACACTGGCAATTTTCGCACTGATCAGCATGTTTTTTCATCTTTGGCCAAAGTAAAAGTTTTCCCAGTTTCGAGTGCTTCTTGACCCAAAATTTTCGCCCTTGGGGACTATTTGTGAGCAAAATAAATGGTTTGTTCACGAAATGAAAACTGGTAACACTACTAGATTCTTGACTGTGGGGGAAACTATAGCTGACAACAAAATGTATTTTTCTCCTTCAGACACCTTATATAATAGTAACAATTATCGAGTCCTTTGCTTCACTCTCGTAACTGCTTATCTCTCAGTTTTCCAGTGACTGATCACAAACTGCCCTTGTTAAATCTCAAAGAGTTTAAAAAATTTACGTCAGTTGTTTTCCTGCTGGGTTTGATGCCGGGGGGGAGTTGTGTTAATGATCCGGGCGCAGATCGTCATAAAAAACATATTAAACCCCCAAAATCATTTATCCACTAATAACAGGAGAAAGGAGGGTTTGTTGTACTTTACATAGCTTAGTAATTGCGGAGGGAAAAAAAAATAGGTTTCTCTCTAAAAGCTTCAAGGCATATTATCATCAGTGTTTATCAATCACAGTGGTTTTTTCTATACCAGATGGGATTTTCTTTTCCCTTTCAAAAGCCCACTGACCTGAGGGGGAAAACCCACGGGATTTACCCACTGAAATAAACCATTTAAATAGTTTGTTTGAATATAACTTTGTGCAGGGGCATTTTTAAAACGCCCCCCCAAAGGTTTAAAAAAACATCTATCTTGAATGGTTTCGCAGTTATGGGCAGTACATTTTTTTAAAAAGTGAGATAACTGCAGTGTCTTGAAAGAATTATCTCAGTTAGATGTGTTTCGCAAATTTCCTATTCTCCTCTTGAAAAATAAGGGGATCATCGCTAAAACGAATCTTTTCGTCGATAAACTTTCTGAGCTAGTTCTATCTGAGAAATTTTTTTTAAAAACAGTAGGATCCAGAGGTATTATTTGGATTTGGTTGCTTTGTTGCTCGGAAGAAGATACGACTTGAGGGGGGGCGCCAGCCGCACTGTTTCTCGATCTCTTTTTTTAACTTATAGAATACTCTTAGCATGTCCTTTTCTGTTAAAATAGGAATTTAACTTCTTCTTCTCGATATCGTTTTTTGTCTGCCAAGAGACAGATTCAGGATTGTGAGTTTTCCCGGTAAAGGTCGAGAAGTTACTGCAGCGGTACATAGGCCCGGGAAAGAGAAATGATTTGGTTGCCAACTTTGGACTTTTTAGTTTTCCCGTTTCTTTTGTGTTTTGTGTAAAAGTTTTTGAGAAAAATGTAATTGTTGTAATGCTGAGTTTCCAGAATAGGGAAGGGTAGATGTCGATCGTATTTTGTTGTGACAGCATCAGTTGTTAAACTCTTGTGTGTAACAATGCAAAGGGTGTCGTGTTGTTACTTTTTGCAGCTCTAGACATCTCTCAAAAAAATTTTTTCTCACGAGCAAAACTCTACACAAGTTTGATCTTGTCGTCGTTGAACGTACGAAATGCTCTTTGTAATTCAGGTAACAAGTTAAAACGTCCTGAATATTTTTCTTGACAGCGTCTAACTAATGTATTGGCAAAATGGTAAGGTGCAGTACAAAATTTGGCTCTTCCTTCAAAGTGTACAACAAGGTTGCCCCGTGTTACGTGGCCGTCATAGCAGTGCCTGGGTTTTCAAAAAACATCAAAAAAGTTTCTAAGTCACTTTTAAAAAACTTAGGAACCATAGAGGCGCTTTTGCCATTAAAGTGTCCTGTGATCTTCGTTGTTGTTTCCCAGCACATTTCTCTCTGGAAATCTTCGTCCAATTTCCTCTGGCCTCTATTTGTGCAGTCTGCAACATAATGAGGCGTTTTAAACCTCAAACGGTTCCTGAGGATAGGCCGTTTGGGGCATGGGGAGTAGGGAATTAACGATGAGTCGGGGCGTTCCTTTGGTCGGCATTCGTTTCCCGCCGTTCTAAAGAGTCTAGTTGGTCTAGGGTAAGTAGATAAGGTGGCTACAGTACTGTAGTGGCTGCGTTAAGCTAACGTTAGGAGGGAAGGGGGTGAGCGAGAACTGAGCTACACTGGTCAGCATAGGCTCACTTCTGCCTTAGTTTTCTTTCTTTACGTATCAAGAAGAGTCATACTTCCTAATTTTGAATAGGCTTTCTGAATCTGAATTAACAGACATCTCGTAGAGCAGGAAAAAATTATCTTTAATACCCCTGACAGTTTCAGTGGTGTAATTCTGTTTTGTACCAAAGGATTTTGGTACTTGCCAAAACCCTCTGAAATTTTAATGTACTTAACTAGACAAAGTCAGGTATCAATTAACTGTTTCACTTTGCATACATCCGAAAAATAATTTTTTATACAGAGAGGATTATTGGAAACATTTCCTAATGGAAATTTTTGTGTTGGTTGTCTTGAGCTAGAAATCAAAAGTATTTCCCTCTCCTGGGTCAAAAGGGCTCGTCGGTACATACTCCACCTGGTTGTTTTACAAGATAAAATCAAAGTCTTAGTTAGGAAAATATCAAAGGTTTGTTTATAGTTACTAGTATGTCAAACGGAAAATTTCCCACCCTTGGATCAAGAACCCCGGACAGGCCCCCTTGTTTCAAAAAACGCGATTCTAAAAAACTTAGAGATCTCCCCTGAATACTTGAAAGGATGCCCCTTTTAGCATCGCCGTTACGGGTTTGTTTAAAAGTAGTCTATCCTTGCCCAAATTTTCCATTTTGAAACAGTATGATTCAAAAGTGCTTTGGATTACAATGGTGGCTAATAACTAAGAAATTAAAATTTAATAAAATTTTTTAAGTCTGAGGTATATTATCAATTAAATTAAATTAAATTAATCACAGTAATCAAAATAAATTAAAACTCTCTGTATACAAAAGTATTGTGCGAAAGCACACATCACATTTATAATTCTTAAGTACCGCTGGACATTAACATTTAAAAAAGATATTACAAATTGTACAAGTAAGTTTATGGTGTTAAAATGCTTAAGTAGTTCTCTGCTCACGGCTCGACTGATTAAAAAAAAGTGACTGCAAATCCCCTGTAAACTAAATTTTAAACCCAAATTTGGGAACCAGAACAGTTTCTTTAACAATAAAAGAAAAGTAAACCCCAATAGAAATACAAAAGAACTGCGACAAAACAGGATCAAGGAGATAATATAACGACACTAAGTAGGGACCATAAACAGATCCTCCACAAAAGTCACAAAACTCCCATACTACTGAATCTAAGTTCAGCATAAGAAAATTCCCGACTGTGATAATACACAGAAACCAGTAAAAAAATTAAGTGAGAAGTTACAGCTCAGGACCTGAGTTACTCAGAGTGTCTATGAGACATACAACCTCAGTACAACATCGAAAATCACTAAGTCTATACAATGATCTGTGAACAGAGTTCTACAGAACTAACAAGAATAATAAGACAGACAATCTGTCCAACCACCAAGAGAGTCTAGAGCAGACTGAATGCTTCACGCGAGGTGAGGACACCCCCCCTCGATCACGTGATAGCTCCGTGGACAACTGCAGCTCAGAAGCCGGCAGTCAAACGAGCCAAAAGCGATAATTACAGTAGTTTGACAATCAAGACTTGAACTGAGCACATAATATGTTACATCCTATCTAACAACATAAATCAAATAACAATGTAAAGCAATACATTTACGATTTAGCTATTATCGCAAATATAAGCAATATAAAATTAAATGAAAAGGTAATATACATTATATATATACATAATAATCATTGCAACCCATTCAGGGGTTGCAACAAGGGCTGACAGTGAAGATGGCAGGCGGTGATGTCTGTTTGGGTGAGGTCAGGCAGAAAATGTAGCAATTAATGGCATTGCTCAGGTTAGCCCCGGCAGTGAAAAAGGCTGCGGTGTTGACACTGTCAGATGAGTTCTGACAGTGAAGGTGACGGGTGCTGATTCCACTGCGCAGATGAGGTTTGGCAGATAGGATTGCAGGCAGTGCTGACACTTCCTAGGTGAAATCTAGCAGTGGAAGTGACAATTGAGGATGACACTCTCTAGATGAGATCTGGCGCTGAAGCAGTAGATTTGTGATGACACTTCTCAGGTGAGATCTGGAAATGAAGGTCACAAACAGGTTTCGTTCGCACTGGCCCAGGCCAGGTTTTAGTAGCCCGCATGGCGTCAGGTGGTGGTGGCCCTGCCTAAGTGGAGGCAGCAGGTGGTGTTGACTCTGCCCAAATAAAACCGGGCAGTGGTGGCAGCATGTGGTGCTGACAGTGCCAAGCAGGTCTGGCACTGGGGCGACACTTGAAAACACTGCCCAGGTGAGGTTTTGGTAGTAGGGGCGGCAGAGAGGATTAAGTTTAATTCCCTTGATGCTTCACCATAACACCTCCGAATCCTGTAAACCGGAAGGCGGTGTGAGAAGACGAGCGGCTGGATTATTCCAAGATTCACTCACCCTTGCTCTTTTCCCTTTCCCAGCGAGCAAAAAAGAATAATCCGGTTTGGGAAATTTAGACAATATTTTTCTTTGGACGTAGTTATTTGATGCACCTCATCCTCCTGCTTTTTTTTCAAAGGGAGTATAAGAGGAAGAGAAGATCAAAAACATTCGTCGTTTTATTTACCCAGTTGGGTTATTTACCTTTGACAATGCAAGAAAGTCATGTACGTTAATATAGCTTATTTTCGCTGATCTACACATGAACTGCAAATTAATGTAAAAAAATCCACTTAATTATTGTAATGAAGATTAAGAGACCGAATAATTAAAAAAATAACCATTGAAAACACATTTAATATAACTTAATATGCAATTAAAGACTCATCTTAAACAGGACCTTAATCTGAATGAGTACAATGGAAGGTCAGTAATCTCCACCATGACGCCGGCGACCGTGCCAGTATCTGTATCGACTTTCATTATCTGAAGTGTGGCACTTGGTTGCCAAGTTCAGCACTTCTATGGAGGTCGGCTGTCATTACAAACAGGGGGACTGATCATGGTTCTTTATGTAAATGTAAGTAAGTAAGTGTTGGCTGGCCTTTTCTTAACGAGGTCTCATAAAGACGTAAAATTTCCCAGGAATATTGACATATGCAAATTTTGCTTTCTGACTTCCTAAGTCGCCATGTAACCATCAGGCCTCAGCAATTCAACAGAGATTCAGAGCAAACGCATAAATCCTCCTTGATAAAAAATAAAGCAATCTTCTGGATTCATCAGCGTGTAGTGGATTGGTCACCCTATTGGCCTTCTTGTTGCTGGGCGGAAAAAAGCAAAAACCCCCAGTTGGGCATTTAATTAAAATCCCCCCGCTCGAAAATGCCGAACTTCAAAGGATGCAAAGCGTTAATAAAATTCCAAGACTTGAAGGGACGCTCCTGAAATTACTAATAATTGCATTTAGGGGATAAAGTATTTATAAAATGTTGCTTTAAGGAAATAAGATCTATAAAAACTGGAAATACAATATACTCTGGGATGAAGGGTTCAGGCACAGGAATTTCTTGTCCCTAGAGAGCTCTATTTTCAGAGTTGACCCACTTCAGTGCCATGGTGCCATCCACCAGCCCAGACACCAACAAAAGAACACAAGGAGACTTTTCTAGTAGGTAATGGTTGTAATTCGTACAGAGAAACTTAATAAAGCAGGGGAGGCTGGCTTCTCATTCCTTCACAAAAGTAAGAGCCTAAGGAGAACCTATTGTGTCCATATATTAAAATGTAAACTTCTCTGTGAGTATATTACTCTATAAGCTATAGAGGTTTAACATGTACAGTTACCTGTAATCGAGTCTATAGCATCCATACCTTTTAAGGATGTTCATAAAACTACATTTCTATCTGGTAGATGAGTCGTACACGACACTTGCTTCCTGACTCTGGGTTTTGCATCTAGCACAAATTCCTCTCAAATATAAAACATTTTACATATGCTTCTTCCCGAGCGCTTTTATGCGGAAAATATCGTGTTCAACTGAGTTAATAACTTATTAAAAAGGGGCACATTAAATAAACATGAAATAACCCACCTGAAGACTAATCACCAGTTTTTTAATTAACGAAAACAATAAGAAATTTGAAGAAAGTATTGAATTGAAAAAGACACTGAGTGTTAGAAGCATCTTATCTGAATATTTAAAGACATTTTGGGGCTTTTAAAGGTATATAGAATTTAGCATAAATAAAATTTGAGATAGTAAATTCAGGACCGACTTATCAGATGCTGAATATAAAACTTTTGTTTTGAAAATTTTCTCAGATTTGGTTTTGTAAGACGATGTTTTTTCTTGTTTATAACAATGATATGGTTGTTACCACAGGTCAGAAAAATATAGCAGTGACAACCTTGTCACGTAGAGGCAGCCCAGGAGCTAGGACTCTGTTTCAAAACTCAAGTCTTTAAATTTAGTTTTTTTTTTCATTCGCCGGTACAAGTTAGGGGTTTTTTGTATAAACACTTGTAGGGAAATAACGCCTGAGAGATTAATTCTAGATCAAGATTAAAAAGCTTTGGAAATTACACTAAGGGGGATAATTTGGTCTTATGTTTTGGGACAATGGGGCAAATAGAAAATAAAAACAATAAACCAAATGTAATTAAATATTGTTTTATAACCCGTCGCTTTCCCTTGATGTTTATTTATTATATTGTTTTCTTATATTTATAGTTTTAAATTTAAATCTGGTAAAAATGGCTGAGCAACAGTTGACAAGCGAACTCCAAACGTCTACCATTGTCTCAGTTACCCGCGACATATCAGCGGCCTGAGTCTGGACTTACATTTGTAACGATATGCTGATGTTCGTCTGGTGTCTCAATCTCTGTTTCCATAAAAAAAAGATAACTGAAGCCCTCTCGATATTTTTTTTTTATTGTGAACAGTAATTGGAAAATTTAATATTCAGTGTAATAACGGTATCAACAAAGGCATGCACACACACACAAAACACACACACACACACACACCCCACACACACACACAAAACACACACACACATACATACATCATACATACACACACACACACACACACACACACAACACACAACACACAATACACACATACATACATACTACACACACACACATACACACACACACATTTCCACACACAAACAAAACACACACACACACACACACACATAGAAAGACACAAGCTTATAAACTACAACCAGCACAGTTTCAGGGAAGGAAAATCTTGTCACAAACCTACTGGAGTTTTATGACGAGGTAACAGAAGTAGACCGATAGGGATTGATAGACTGCATTTCTTGGACTGCAAGAAGGCCTTCGAAACAGTTCCTCACAAAAGGTTAATGCAAAAGCTAGAGGATCAGGCACCATAACATGAAAGGCACTGCAATGGATCAGAGGAATATCTGACAGGGAGGCAACAAAGAGTCATGGTACGCGACGAGGTGTCAGGTGGGCGCCTTTGACGAGCGGGGGTTCCACAGGGGTCAGTCCTAGGACCTGTGCTGTTTTCGGTATATGTGAATGACATAGCGGAGGGAAATAAACTCAGAAGTGTCCTTGTTTGCAGATCATGTGAAATTAATGAGGAAAATTAAGTCGGTCGAGGATCAGGCAGGACTACAAAGGACCTGGACGGCTTACATGCCTATTCCAGCAACTAGCTCCTCGATTTAACCCCTCCCCAAAGGCAAAGTCATGAAGATCGGGGAAAGGCAAAGAAGACCGCAGAAAGAGTATAGTCTAGGGGGCCCAAAAGACTGAAAAACCTCACTCAAGAAAAAAAGATCTTGGGGTGAATATAATACGGGAGACATCTCCTGAGGCGACATCAATCAGATAACTGCTGCAGCAAGGGGTATCTAGCAAACCTAAGATTAGCGTACTGATACCTCACAAGGAATCGTTCAAGACTCTGTACACCTATACATGTTAGTGTATGCAGCATCAGTTTGGAATCCATACCTGCTCAGGCACGTCAAGAATTAGAGAAAGTGCAAACGTTTGCAACAAGGACTAGTCCCAGATTAAGGGGATTGACCTATGAAGAAAGGTTAAGGGAAACCGGCCTGACGAACACGGGAGGAGAGGAAGGTCAGAGGAGACATGATTGACATATGAAATACTGCGAGGAATTAAACAAGGTGGACGAAGACAGGATGTTCCAGAGATGGGACACCGAAACAAGGGGTCACAGTTGGAAGTTGAAGACTCAGATAAACCACAGAAATGTTAATAAGTATTTTTTTCAGTCACAGAGTTGTCAGGAAGTGAAATAGCCTGGGTAGTGATGTAATGGAGGCAGGATCCATACATAGCTTTAAGAAGAGGTATGATAAAGCTCACGGAGCGGGAAGAGTGACTGAGTAGCGGCCAGTTGATGAAGCGGGGCCAGGAGCTGTGACTTGACCCCCGCAACCACAAGTAGGTGAGTTCTACTAGGTGAGTACTACTAGGTGAGTACTACACACACAGGACTGTGTATACAATCCGATACAGATAGCAAGAAAACAAGATAGGAGTATGATCAGAGCAACAGAGCAGTGGTGGACACAAGCTGAGGTGGCCAGAAAGGCCCACGTGAGGAGAGCAAAGGCAATCATCATGGAGGATTTCAACCATATGGAGATGGACTACGAAAACCTGAAGCCATAAAGAGGACCACAAACGTGGTGGGCTAAGATGCTGGAAGCAGTACCCGGAAAACCTCATGAACTAACATTTTAGGGACACGACCAGAGAGAGAGAGGAGAGGACGAACCCGAAGGCTGGACCCAGTATTCATCTGGAAGCAGTTCCGACGCTGGGGACATTACATACGAAAGGTCCCCATGGTCCCGAGTTTTGAATATATAGAGTTAAACATTGAAGAGTGAGGTGCACAAGGCGGGAAAAAGCTAAATTTCAAGAGGTGACTACACAGTATTAGCCAATTCTTGCATGAGGTGAAGTGGAGAAGAGAACTGGAGGGGAAAAACAGTAAATGAAAATAAAGGAACACGTAGCCACAAAGTGTGGGGAAGCAGATGAGAAGTTCGTACCCAGGGCAATAGAAATAATGGGAAGACCAGAGGAACCCATGGCTCACCCAAAGGGGAGGAAGGCCAAAGACAAGTGCACTAGAACATGGAAAAAGTATAGAAGGCAAAGGACCCATGAAAATAAGGAGCTGAGACGAAGAGGCAGAAAGAATATGCATGGATAGGGGGGAGGCCCAGCGGAAGTACGAGAATGACATAGTACCGAAAGTCAAATCTGACCCAAAGCTGTTTATAGCCTCATCAGGAGGAAAACAACGTCAAGTGTCAGGTAATCAGACTAAGGAAGGAAGAACGAGCGCTCACAATAAATGACCTGAAGTATGTGGAGAGCCCAACATGAGGTTTAGAAAGATATTCTCAGTGGAGACAGAAGGGCATGCAGCAGACTCCACATAACACACTCCACACAACGAGGAAGAGGAGGGGAAACTACAATGTGAACTAGATTTCCTCGTGGTTGGCTTCGACAACATCTCTCCATGGGTTCTGAGAGATGGTGCACAGGCACAGTGTGTGCCACTAACAACAGTCCTTTTCAAATCTATTGAAACATGGCGACTTTCCAGAGGTGTGGAAGAGAGGGAAAACGTAATGGAACTTGTTCAAGGAGGGAGAAATAACAGGCAGCATTAAACTACAGACTATTATTACTGACATGTATAGTATGTGAAGTCTTGGAGAAGATTATCAGGAAAGGGAATAGTGGAGCACCTAGACGGGAACGAGCTCATATATGATAACCAGCAAGGTTTAAGGAATTGGAAATCGTGTGTCACAGACCTACTGGAGTTCTGCGACATGCTAACATAAGTAAGACAGGAGAGAGAGAAGGTTGGGTGGACTGCAGTTTCTTGGACTGTTTACCTGGAGAGAGTGCCGGGGGTCAACGCCCCCGCGGCCCGGTCTGTGACCAGGCCTCCTTAGGTCAGTGTCCCAGGATGCGACCCACACCAGTCGACTAACACCCAGGTACCCATTTTACTGATGGGGAACATAGACAACAGGTGGAAAGAAACACGTCCAATGTTTCTACTCTGGCTGGGAATCGAACCCAGGCCCTCACCGTGTGAAGCGAGAGCGTTAACCACCAGGCCACCAGAAGGCTTTCCACACTGTTCCATACAAATTGGTACATAAGCTAGAGGAGCAGGCAGGTATAACAGGAAAAACACTGCAATGGATCAGGGAATGCCTGACAGGAAGGAAACAAGGAGTGATGGCAAGTGATGAGTTGTCAAAGTGGGCGCATGTGTCGAGTGCGGTTCCACAAGGATCAGTCCAAGGGTCGGTGTTCTTTCTGGAATATGTGGATGACATGACGGAAAAGGTTAGTTTCAAAGGAGTCCCTGTTTGTAGATGATGTGAAGAAAATGCAGAGAATTCAAGCGGACGATTACCCGGTAAGACTACAAAGGTATCTGGACAGGTTTTCAATCCTGATCCAACAAAAGTTATGAAGCTTGGGGATGAACAAAGAAGACCGCAGACAGAGACATGCTCGGGGGGGGGGATCAAAGAATACAAATCTCACTCGAAAACGATTTTGGGGATTCACGACACTGTACACCGTGTATGTAACACCATTATGGAACCCCACACCTGGTCAAGCACGTCATGAAATTAGAGACAGTGCAAAGGCTTGCAAGATGACTAGTCCCTGAGCTAATGGGTTTTGTCCTACGAGAAGAGGTTCAAGAAACTCAACCAGAAGCCACTGGAGGCAAGCAGGGATAGGGAGAAAAATTTATAACGACGTATAAAATACTGAAAGGAACTGACGTGGTGGACAGAGCTAGAATGTTTCAGAGATGGGACACAGGAACAAGAGGCCAAAAATAGAAGATGAAAACCGAAATGAGATAAGGTATGTTAGGACGTATTTGTTCAGCACTAGAGTTTTCAGAAAGTGGAACAATCCGTAGAGCGATGAAAAACGAAAACAGGATCCATACATAGCTTTAATGGGGAGGTATGGCGAGGCTCTAGTACCATGCAGCGAAGAGGCTGGGCCAGAAGCTGCGGATCGGCCCTTGCAACCACAAATAGATGAGCACACACACACAAACACACACACACACACACATACACACACATACACAACACACACACCACACACACACACACACACACACACACACACACACACACACACACACACACACACACAAATACATACACCCCCACACACCCACACAGACCCAGTGTCAAATGACATGTATAGTATGCAAAGTCATGAAGAAGGGCTATCAGAAGAATGGTGGAGCACCTAGGAAGGAATGAGCTTATCAGTTACAGCCAGAACGATTTACAAAGACGGGAACTCCTGTGTCACAAACTCACAAAAACCTACGGGTTTTATGACAGGGTGACAGCGTAAGACAAAGAGAGAAGGATGGGTAAATTGCATTTTCTTGGTCTGTAAGAAGGCGTTTGACACAGTTCCACAATAGAGACTAGTGCAAAAGCTGGAGTACCAGGCGGGGATAACAGGGAAGGCACTGCAATGGATCAAGGAATACCTGCCCGGAAGACAACAGCGAGTCATGGTACGCGGCGAGGTGTCAGAGTGGGCACTTGTGACGAGTGGAGTTCCACAGGGGTCAGTCCTAGGACCGGTGGTGTTTCTGGTATTTCTGAACGACATGACGAAACGAATATCCTCAGAAGTAAACCAACCATACCCCGGCCGGGATTGAACCCGCGGTCAGAGAGTCTCAAAACTCCAGCCCGTCGCGTTAATCACTAGACCAACTAGCCATTACGATTTCGTGAGTCATGTTGACGGCAGTGAAGGGACTTGAGCTAGAGTTCGTCACGGCCACGCTAGCTGGAGATTCGTCTGTAAAAACTTGCATTTGTGGTCACAGTGGTGCCTGTGCTAACCTTCCTATGGTGTAGAAATATACCTAGTTGGACGAATCTTATTGTGGCTAGCTGGTCTAGTGGCTAACGCGACGGGCTGGAGTTTTGAGACTCTCTGACCGCGGGTTCAATCCCGGCCGGGGTATGGTTTGTTTACAATCGTGTCATTACGATTTCGTGAGTCATCCTCAGAAGTGTTCCTGTTTGCAGATGATGTGAATTTGATGAGAAGAATTCAGTTTGAAGAGGACCAGGCAGAATTACAAAGGGATCTGGAGAGGCTGCAGACCTGTCCAGATGGCTCCTGGAGTTCAACCCCACAAAGTACAAAGTCCCCGAAGATTAGGGGAAAGGGAAAGAAGACCGAAGATGGAGTACAGTCTAGGGGCCCAGAGACTACAAACCTCACTCAAGGAAAATGATCTTGGGGTGACTATAACACAGGGCACATCTCCTAAGGTGCACCTCAACCAAATAACTGCTGCAGCATACGGGCGCCTAGCAAACCTAAGGAGAGCATTCCGACATCTTAACAAGGAATCGTTCAGGACCCTGTACTCCGTGTACGTTAGGCCTACATTGGAGTACGCAGCACCAGATTAGAATCCACACCTAGTCAAGCACGTAAGAAAGCTAGAGAAAGTGCAAAGGTTAGAAACAAGACTAGTCCCGGAGCAAAGGGGCATGTCCTATGAGGAGGAGTTAAGGGAAATCGACCTGACGACACTGGAGGACAGGAGAAATAGGGGGGTTACGATAACGACATACAAAATACTGAAAGGAACCGACAAGGTGAACAGAGACAGGATGTTCCAGAGATGGGACACAGAAACATGGGGTCACAGTTGGAAGTTGAAGATTCTGATGAATCACAAGGATGTTAGGAAGTATTCCTTCAGTCACAGAGTTGTAAAGGGAAATGGAATAGTCTGGGAAGTGATGTAGTGGAGGCAGGGGTCCATACATAGCTTAAGAAGAGGTAGATAAAGCTCATGGAGCAAAAAGAGGGATCTAGTACTGACCACTGAAGAGGCGGGCCAGGAGCTGTGAATCGCCCCTGTAACCACAAGTTGAGGAGTTCAACTAGGTGCGTACGCACGCACACACACACACACACACACAACACCAAAACATCACACACACACACCACACACACACACCACAAAACACACACACACACACACACACAACACTATCCAAAACAATACCTTTGTTCCTGTAGGGGGGCGAGCGCAATTAATTTCCAGCCTAATCTTTGGCAGGAGCTCTGATTACAAAGCGAAAAATCGCTGGCAGGAATCTAACTGAGCAGAGGATCAGATACCCAGAGCCAGTCAAGAAAATTAAGAGTTGCTATCGTGATAACAGTAGCAGGATGTGAAACTAATACGATATGAAAATAATTATAAAAAAACATTATGATGTATGAAAGATCTGATATGCCATCAGGAACATACTAGTGATAAAGTCATATTACTGAGGACAACAGGGAATTGCAAAAGGATATTCAGGATATTCAGAGAATTAGGTATATTCGTTGAGACAAATAGAATTTCACAAGTATTTAAGAAGAGTCGTAATATCAAAGGAGGAAGGCATTGTGTTATCGTAAATTTGTTTTAGTGAGTCAGGAAAGAAAGCGAAGTTTAAAAAAAGTGTGACGTGAATTTGTTGGATAATTCAGGAAAATCATTCGCCTTATAATGCAAATTATTTCATCTGTTGCTAGATTTTTCTGGGATTATTTTCTTGGTATTGAATTACATTAATAAATCATCGTGTCTGGGTCCTCTTCACATATCTGAACATTTCTTTTCCCGTCATATTCAATTGCATATTTTTTGGTAACTTTTGACAAAAGCTGATTAGTTTTTATATATTTGTGCCTAATATATGGCCAGTCAAGGAAGGTTAAGATTTGCAGTGAAGATAATTTTGACATATTGAGGCACAGTATAAACTGTTACTACAGACTAATCGACTTATTTAGTTAGTTAGTTAAAGATTAGCCGGTATTCTCCCGGCCCGCGCCTTGTCCAAGTGGTGGCCCGGCCTTGGCTCCCTCTTTAGGGAGTGTCTGAGACCTAAGTCTCCCATGGGAGGAGGCACAAGTACCTCCTCATACTTTGACTAACAGTCCCCAGGCCTAGCCACAAGCTAGGCTCTCAGTCTGCCATCCCCGCCCCAAGAGGGCAAATGGGAATACAGTCTATACACAGGCTCGGGCTCAGGCCCCTACCCTACCCCTAGAAGGGTTTAGCGGCCATGGTTGGTCGATCAATCCGACTAGTCTATTAATTCTCATAACTGTAAATCATCATTAACTGATTGATTTTTCTTGCACATATATATTATATTTAAAACAGTGCTGAGGAAATGTTATCCAGACTTATTAATTAATTCTACGCTTTTCTCCTCACAAAATTGCTTAACAATGGGGAGAGCGTGCCCATTTTCCACGACGGTTTTGTTACTTTTATCAAAAACGGAAATCATCATTGTATTGTTTTACTGAGGACCCACGTTTGCTTCTACAGTTAATTCTCTAACGAAACTAATCTGCTGAGAGCCGGTATATAGTTTCTTCTTTCTTCTTCTGTCCTACCTCACTCCCTCCCTCCCTCGCTCACCACACACACACACACACAGTCACACACATAACGACAACACACACACACACATACAGTCATCCGTTTTTATAACAAGTGTAAACAACCACAGCCCAGCTGTACTGTTACACGGACTGCTTAAACCTGCCTCCACACACCCAATCTCACCAACTCATCCCGCCTCCCAAAAACCGTACTGAAAGGAAGCTAAAATTAGGGTAACCATCGATGGAATAACAAAATAAGAATGAGAGTGGCTAGAGTAATCATTGAGACATCCCGTGACATCATTGCCACACCACAGAGACGAAACTCACAGGGGTGATACAGATGCGGACTTTCCAACTGGATATCAATCCTGAGGGAAGACAGAGAAAACAGAGGAAGGAGGAGGAGAGTTGCACTACTCATCAAAAACCAGTGAAGTTTGAGGAAATGGGAGGAGTGGACTGAGAGAAAGTGGTATGGACATCATTGTAGAACACAGACGCGAGTTTTAAGGTGATAACAGTGATAACACCCCCTTAATGAACAGCAAAAAGACCAAGACACGACCCATGATGAGTGCAATAGAGCAATGGTCATACAGCAGCTGAAGTAGCCAAAGGCCTGCATGGGTAGGGTAAAAATTATTCATCAGGGGTGGATTTCAATCTCAGGAGATTGACGTGGGAAAAACCTAGACCACATGTAACGAACTCCTGTCTAAAAGGAGTGTGTCGTACTTCTTCCTGTACTTCTTTCACCCAAAAATGTGGTCCACTCGCTCGGTTCTCCAGAAGCAGTGTTACAAACACCAACTGCCCTGCATACCATCTAAAAGGAACCGGAGCACCAGACCCCACAAGACAAACAATAGTAGCTACGACAACCCAACTCCAGGTGATTTTTTAGTGCAGGAAAACAAAAAGAAAATGAGAAGGAAATAAAAATAGTCCACCACCTTGGAGCCTTGTTGAACTGAGTGGCAGGCCAGTGGCCACCCAGGCCCTCCAGAACAACAACTACTGATGTCAATAACAAAATCCCCACCCACAACACAGAACAACCTCGTTCATATTTGGCTAAATACGAGGACCTTAACCATCCCACCAAACAACAAAATACCTTTTATCAGTGGACTTCTAGAGGAGACCTAATGCAAATGATTTGCAGCCGTCACCAAGACTCACACAAAAGAATCACTTTGACAAGTGAAATATGGATAAAGTTGTTACAACCTTTTCAGATGCGACAGAAAGAACAGGCAACAAGGGGAGGGGGGTTTGGCCTGTATGTCAAGAGTCCCTCATCTCAACTGGAGTTTGCTGAAACACCACAAATGAGGTAGTTGAAGTTCATACAATAAAGATCGAGAACAAAACTAGTCATTGTGGTTGTCATCTCAAGCCACCAGGATGTCAACCCCAACCAAGTTCAAGGAACACTACTGAAAATTTATTATTGTCTGGAAAACCTTCCAGCTCCATCTCCAAACTTCTACTGCTTGGTGATTTCAACCTAAGGCATACAAAATGGAAGAATGTAGCAAAAATAATATAGCTGAAACAATCCCCCGGAAGGTTAAGCGCAGATGAAAGGTCACACACACCTGAGCTACTAAGTCTCTCCGAAAAGCACACCTTAAAGCCAGCAAGATAGTGGAGCCAACAAGACTAAAACCAAAACATCGACTTGACCTTATCTTCACAAATAATGAAGGACCTGATAAGAGACATAATATCAAAAACCAAACTAATTCCCGATTCACAACCTAATCGAAGTCCAGACGTACATGTTATAGGGGTCCTGATCAGAAGAAGTGCATGTACCTGTGAAGGTGTCTCACAAAATACAACTTTCAAACAACAAGAACATCAACTGAACCATGTAAAAACCAGATCCTAAACGAAACATTTGGGAAGATTCTTAAAATGACATGGATTCCAAACCAGTGGTTTGACAGGATCAACTTACCTGGCACCGAAGCATGTTCTAGGCATATTCACCTAAGAAAGAAGAAGAGCAGGAGTAAACCTGAGAGAGAAGACGCTCCCTCTAACAGAAACGACGGAAGAGTCACAGAGCTCCTCAGGAGTGCTAGAATATCTGATACACGAAAGGAAGGCACTGTTCTAAGGGAAGTAAAACTATCAACTTAAGTTAAATGACTCTTACAGGAACCATGAGAGACAGGAGGAGCTTAAAGCTATTAGTGAAATTGAAAGAAATTCGAAATATTACATTTTCATATGCCAAAAATAAGGCAAATACCAATTTAGTATCGGGCCCTATACTCAGACATGATGGGACTTACACAGATACAACATGGAAATGAGTGAAATGCTGAAATCCAGTACGACTCTGTGTTTAGTGAGCCACTAACATCTGAGGATCGACGACCCAAATGATTTCTTCATGGATGAGCCTCAAAATTCAAAATGTATGCCAGATTTTTCGACATTACCCTAACTCCGATAGACTTCGAAAAGCCATTGACAACATGTCCATGCACTCAGTCCCGGGCTCAGACTCGTGAACTCAGTATTCATTAAGAACTGCAAGAAACCCCTCATCGCGTGCCCTAAGTACACAAAGGGAGGAGGAGCTTTGGACAGGTAAAATTCACAGTCCACTTAAACAACTGATATAGCCCCCACTCCATAAAAGTGGCAAGCAAAAAGCATTAGCTAAGACCTAAGACCAATAGCTCTGACGGTCCCACATCATAAAAAGCATTGAAATGACTGGCTAAGAAGCAGGATTGCAAATCACCTGGATTTCCGAACCTTCTGCACAATGCTAGGGCAACAAGGGTTCAGGGCAGGTCACCCTGCCTCTCACAACTGCTGAATCACTATCATAATGGCCTTGGATGCATTGGAAGAAAAATCAGAATGCAGATGTAATATACACAGACTTGCAAAGCAATGACAAATGCGATCATGGCGTAATAGCGCACAAAATACGTGCTAAAGGAATAACTGGGAAAAGTGGGAGATGGATCTTCCCTTCCTAACAAATTCGAACACAAAGAGTAGTGGTCAACAGAGTAAATTTGAGGTTGCCATAGTGAAGAGTTCTGTTTCCACAAGGCACAGTACTCTCGCCCCCATCTTATTCCTCATACCCATATCAACATAGACAAAGATATACACCACAGCACCGTATCATCCTTTGCGGATGATACTATATCTGCTATGAAGCCTGGTCTACTGCTGAGGGACGCGGTTAATCTCCAAGAAGATATAAACAAAGTTTTCCATTGGGCAACGGAAAACAATATAGATGTCAATTGATAAGGACAAATTCCAACTACTCCTTATGGACAACTGGAGATAATAACTAGAACAGAGTATACTACAAACTCTGGTCCATACAATAGAGCGGAAAACTAAATGTAATGGACCTGTGAGTTTAATGTCTGAGGATCTCACTTTCAGATCACAACAGTGCCCACGATCACAAGTGCAAAGAAAATGATAGGAATGTATAATGAACGATCAAAACGAGAGAGCCAAGCCAATGATTGATCTTTTCAAATCCTTGTTCTCATCTAGGCTGGAATACTGCTGTACATTAACATCTCCATTCAAAGCAGGTGAAATCGCAGATCTAGAGAGTGTACAGATATCCTTTGACTGCACGTATAAGTTTCTGTTCGAGCATCTTAACTACTTGGAACGCTTTTGAAGCACTCGACTTGTAACTCGTTGTGAAACGCAGGAAGGGAGAGATATATCAAATCTTAACACTTGGAAAAATCCTGGAAGGAATGGTCACGTTGAAAATTTTTCCGGGTGTAAGGCACACAGAACCACTCCCTACGAAGTAAAAGACTGGGCAGGCGATGCCAAAATGCCCCGTTAAAAGTAGGGGCGCAATTTGTACACTAAGAGAAACACCATAAGGTCCAGGGGCCCAAGACTGTTCAACAACCTCCCATCAAGGAATTAAGGGAAATTACAAATAAACCCCTGCTGCTCAAGAGAACGCTGACAGATACCTAAAGTCAGTGCCGATCAGCCGGGCTGTGGCTCGTAACTTGAACTGCGTCGGCCCAGCAGTAACAGCCTGGTTGATCAGGCCTGATCTAACCGTGAGGCCTGGTCATGGACCGGGCCGCGGGGCGTTGATCCCCGGAATAACCTCCAGGTAACCTCCAGGTAAACCTCCAGGTAACAATGGGGGACCAAAATGTGGGAAGCCTAAGAATGCAGGGACTGTATTGGAAAACGTCATGCACCAAAATTGATTAGGATATAACCAGGGAGAGAGGAGATGTTGTTGCAGCAAAGCTGTATCTCATATTCACCTTGACAGTTCAGAAATCACAGGAATATCACACACGAAAAGCCCCTTGGCGCTATTTCCAACACGACGTCCTGTGTTTTTAAATACTTTGTAGAGTAAACAGCCCAAACCAAACTTTCAAAAAGGGAATGACACAGGTATTACCTGGAGTTTTACCTGGAGAGAGTTCCGGGGGGTCAACGCTCCCGCGGCCCCGGTCTGTGACCAGGCTTCCTGTGGATCAGAGCCTGATCAACCCAGGCTGTTACTGCTGGCTGCACGCAATCCAACGTACGAGCCACAGCCCGGGCGTCAGGTACCGACTTTAGGTGCTTGTTCCAGTGCCAGCTTTGAAGACTGCCAGGGGTCTATTGGTGATCCCCCTTATGTATGCAGGGAGGCAGTTGAACAGTCTCGGCCCCTGACACTTAATGATGTCTCTTAACGTGCTAGTGAAACCCCTGCTTTTCATTGGGGGGTGTTGCATCGTCTGCAAGTTCTTTTGCTTTCCGTTGCGAGTGATTTCCGTGTGCAAGTTCGGTAGCTAGTCCATCTAAGGGATATTTTTCCAGGTGTATATAATCGTGTATCTCTCCCGCCTGCGTTCCAGGGAGTACAAGGTTCGGAACATCTAAGCGCTCACCCAGTAATAGTTTGTTTTAACTCCGTTATGCCGCCGGGAAGGTCTCTGTACATTTCTAGGCCAGCAATTTCACCTGCCTTGAAAGGTGCTGTTATGTGCACAATATTCCAGCCTAGATAGTACAAGTGACCAGAAGAGTGTCATCATTGGCTTGGCATCCCTAGTATTTTTGAAAGTTTCTCATAATCCATCCTGTCATTCTCGCAGAGCTCACAAAGAGTATCCAGGAAGAATGAAAAAACACCCTAAACACAAATTTAGAGAAGTATCACATATAGAGACAATTGTTCCAGCAAACTGAGGCGGTAGGATGCCCAACGAGTGCTGGACACTCCTGCACATAACCAAGAGGAGTAAAGAAGCTGCTAGGTGAACTAGATTCCTCCGATTGGCGGTAGACGCAAGATAACAGTGTTTTCCATGGTCCTGAAGAGAATAGGAACAGAGGAACTGCTGTGTATGCCCCAAGGCAGCAAATCTTCAATTAAATTATTGAAAACCAGGTAACTGCCAGAGGTAATGGGAGAACAGCAAATGTAGTTCTAATGTTTTAAGAAAGTAGAATGATCGACAGCAATAAACCACAGAACCAATGTTTTACTGACATGTATAGTATATATATCACGGCCGAAAATTATTCTGGAGAGAGTGATCGAGCACCTATGCTGGAATAGCCTAATACTTGACAACCCGTCACGGTTTCAGAAAAGAAATCCTGCATCACGAACCCAATGGATTCATGACAAGAAACAGATGTAAGACAGGAAAGAGTGGGATGGTTAGACTGTAAGAAGCTTTTTGACCACAGTTCCACAGAAGAGACACGTTGAAAAAACTCAGAGGATCCAGGCAGGAATCGGAAGGAAAGCTCTGTCAGTGGATCAGGGAATACCTGACAGGAAGAAACAAACGTGTGTTGGTCCAGACGAGATACGGAGTGCATGCATGTGTCGAGTGGGGGTTCTACAAAGGGTGAGTCTAGTCCAGTCTGTTCTCGTAAAATCTGAATGACATACTCAAGAAATCGTAATGACACGAATTGCAACAAACCATACCCCCGGCCGAGGATTGAACCGCGGTCATAAGAGTGCTCAAAACTCCCAGCCCGTCGCGTAGCCACTTAGACCAGCTAGCCACAATAAGATTAATCCAACTAATGTATATTTTCTACACCATGGAAAGTTAGCACAGGCACATTCTGTGACCACAAATGCAAGTTTTTATCAGACGAATCTCCAGCTAGCGTGTGCCGTGACGAACTCTTGTTGCAACGTGTCCATACGATTTCTTGAGTCAGATGACGGCAGTGAAGGACTTGAGCTAGAGTTCGTCACGGCCACGCTAGCTGGAATTCGTCTGTAAAATCCCCTTTGCATTTTGTAGTCACAGAGGTGCCTGTGCTAACTTTCCTATGGTGTAGAAATATACCTAGTTGATGAATCTTATTGGGCTAGCTGGTCAGTGGGCTAACGCGCGGGTGAGTTTTGAGACTCTATGACCGCGGGTTCAATCCCGGCCGGGGGTATGGTCTGAATGAAACTTGACATAAGGATAAAGTCAGAGGTGTCTCTTCAAACGATGTGGAAAATTAGTGAGAAATACAAGTGAAAAGGAAAATGTAAACTACAAGTGGATCCGACAAGCAGCATTCCTGCTGGTCCTGAAAAATGGCTCCTTGAATTTACCCCCAGCCAACTGAAATGTTAATGAAGATTGGGAAGGACAAGGAGACCGCAGTCGGAGCACAGCCTAAGAAGTCAAAGGCTGTGCAAAACTCACTCAAGGAAGAGGATCTGTGGTAAGCAGCATACTTACTAAGCACAATAACCTGAGGCGCAAATGACCAAATAACTGCTGCAGCATACGTCACATGGCAAATCTGAGAATACCAATCGATTCTAAATTAAGGAGTCCATGCACGGCATTGTACACGTGCCACTATCAGGCCCATACTGTAGTATGTACCAACCAGTATGGAAACCGCACCTAGTCAAACACGTCAAGAAATTAGAGACAGTGCAAAGGTTTGCAGCAAGACTAAGTCCAGAACTGAGGGGTTTGTTTCTACGAGTAAGGTTAAGGGAACTCAACCTGAACAACACTGGAACACAGGAGAAATAGGGGGGGACAAAATAAGACAAATAAATACTGAAAGCAAACTGACAAGGGTGGATCAGGACAGAATGTTCCAGAGCTTTGGAACAGATCAACAGGGGTCAGAACTGAAGGTGAAGACTCACATGAGTCCACAGGGTTGTTAGGAAGTTATCTTTGGCCATAGAGTTGTCAGGAGGTGGAATTATCTGTAATTGATAATAGCGAGAAGCAGATCCATACATACATTAAGAGGAAATACGATGAGAGTGAGCCAATGAATGAGGTGGGGCCCAAGAGCTATGAATCGACCCCTACAACCATAAATAGGTAAGTACAAATAGGTAAGTTCTCTCTGTCTTTCTCCCTCTCCTCAACTTTAAATTTCCGTGCAGTTTTTCCAATATGTTATGGTTATTTCTCTTGTTTTCGTGCTGGTAGTTTGCCGGAGGGAGTGGGGGAGGAGAGACTTTTCTCCCTATCTATCCTTTGCTTCCATGCTGCACTTAGATAATTCACGAATTTCTTTAATCTTTCTTGGTACAAATAGATTAATCCTTTTCAGCTGATAGTCTGGCTGTGATTTTCCAAGCCGTCAGCTATCTGTCTTCATATGTATCTCTCTCTCCTTCTCTCTCTCTCTCTCTCTCCCCTTCTCCCTCTTCTCTCTCTCTCCTCTCTTCTCTCTCCTCTCGTCTCTCTCTCATCTCCTCTCTCTCTCTTCTCTCTCTCTCCTCTCTCCCTCACTATATTTTACAATCTCTCACTGACTCACTACAGTTTGTCACCATACCATTTCTTCTTATTCTTAATAATCTTTGCGTTCTCAAATAGACTTTCCTTCCCCTCAAGAGTGTCTAATATTCCTTATTTGTATGAGAATCAAAGAACATACTTAGCAAATTGTAAGTCAGCGCCCATTCCTACAACATCATCATGTGACTCAGAACCTCCTTACAACGTCAAGAAGAGTCACGAACATCATTTTTTCCTGATCAGAGTCACAGAATTATATCCTTCACAACAAGAGAGTTACAGAATATAATTCACTTTTTGAAGAGTCACAAACATTGTTCACATCAAGACTCACAGAACATCATCACTCAGTGAAAGTCCTTACTGAGTCCTTCTGAGAGAACTATCAATTCTGCCTAGTAAAGGGCTATCGTTTATTATACAAGCGTGTGAGGTCAGTGAAAAGGGAAAGGCTTTCACCCCACTCACCACCCCCTTACGAAAACTACTGCAAGGAAAACAGAAAAAAAATATACCATTTCATATTTAAAAATGAATGGAAATTATAGAAAAGATGAATGTGGAAGAAAGAAATGGGTACTACTACCTCCTTAATTTAGTAACTGTCACAGCATTTATTCTCTTGTTAAATCACTGAGACACTGACAGAAATGTTGTAGCAATGGTTCTACTTCTGGTTGAGGGTTTTTCCTTTAACAATATCGGATCTACTTCAGCTACAACATGAGGTTACTCATAGTCAACTGATGGTCCTCATGCAGTTACTTGAACAAACTCAGCAACCAAATGATTCAAGTGCCTCACGTAGTATCTAGTTAATCCTTCACTTGTATTATGCTTGTCTAGCTGTTCTTGACTGCGTCTGTATTTGTGTTTACAGCTAGCAAGTCGCTTACTGAATTCTGCTATAATTATCTTTGTAAAATAGAAGAAAAATTGTGCACGGCTTTCGCAGTTGCATCTTCTGCATTGTAATTCAATTCCCTTGTTTTCGGATTAATGGACAATTCAGCACTTCAAGTAGGTTTTCGTGCCCTGAGCGTCAGGACCATAAACAATAACTACAAGGTTTGTACAAAAATCTTCTCGTTAGTTTTCCATTTTCTAATGAAGAAATATTTCAGGCTTTGAGTTTTCTTCACATGTTCTGATGATGGTATGAGCATTGTTTTATATTCTGTATCTCTCTATAAATAATAAATATTATATATATATTATTAAATATATATATATATATTATATATATATATATATATATATAACATATATATATTTTATTACACAGCTGGCCGATTCCCACCAAGGCAGGGTGGCCCGAAAAGAAAAAACTTTTACACTCATCATTTACTCCATCACTGTCTTGCCAGAAGGGTGCTTTACACTACAATTTTTAAACTGCAACATTAACACCCCTCCTTCAGAGTGGCAGGCACTGTACTTCCCTCTCCTGGACTCAAGTCCAGCCTGCCGGTTCCCCTGAACCCCTTCAATAAAAGTTACTTGGGCCTCACCCTCCAACAACACGTCAAGCATTAAAAACCATTTGTCCTCCATTTCACTCCTTCCTATCAAACACCTCACGCATGCCTGCTGGAAGTTCAAGCCCCTCTCACCCAAAACCTCCCTTTACCCCCTCCTCCTCCAACCTTTCCTAGGCCGACCCCTACCCCGCCTTCCTTCCACTACAGACGATACACTCTTGAAGATTCACTCTGTTTCGCTCCATTCTCTCTACATGTTTTATTTTTAATTTGGAGACCAAAACGAGAAGGAACATTCAAGGAAAAAAGAAACGGTCTAACACATGCATTAAAGATTTCAATATTGTGTGGTCTATATTCTGTGGTGTAAATTTCTACCTATGATATTTTGGATCGCTATAGCATAGTTGGTGGTACGTTTGAGGTTACTGATAAATGTTACTACCAAGTCTCCTTTCTTCTCTCGTTTTTATAAATTTTTCTGGAAACCTTTTGTGATGTTGTTTTTAGATTGTTACTTATCAAAATGCATTCCTTTTGCACTTCTCTACCTCAAACTCGTCTCCACCCCTACCACCCCACTGGGTAATTTTTCAGGTCGCTCTGAATATTCTTTCTTCTACAGATGTAGTCCTATCTCTCTCCCAATATATTTTCCTCAGCAAATTTTGCCTTTGATGACAGTCTCAGCTCATATCATTTATGTACTTCGTCCAACATGAACGAATCCCTGGGGAGCACCACTGTACGTCATGAACCTAAACACGCTACGTATCTACCAGAATACAACTTCGTCTGAGAGTTTGAAATTTGGTATCCTATACCGTTGCTTTTATTTTCAACACATCAAGCAATACTCGATTGAATCTAATATACTACATTTATAAATATATATATATATATATATATATATGATTATATAATAATATATATAATATATATATATCTTAACAAATCGCAACAGGCGAATATTATGCAGAAAATTCGGAGTGGTGGAACTTAGGAAAGGTGGGAATAGAATAAAAGTAATAGTCAGAAGGACTGAAGAGGGGCATGTTGAGGTGGTATTTGGACATTTAGATAGAATGATCAAAGTAGAATGACAATGGAGAGCGTATAATTCTTTCTCTAGGGGAAGGAAGGCGGGGTAGTGGTCGTCCTCGAAAAGGTTGGAAGGAAAGGGGTACCGAGGTTTTGTTTGTGGGCGAGGGGCTTGGACTTCTAGCAGGCGTGCATGAGCATGTTCGATAGGAGTGAATGAGACAATAGTATTTGGGACTGACGATCTGTTGAGTGTGAGCAGGGTAATATTTATTGAAGGTATTCAGGGAAACCGATTATATTTAATAGCCGAACTGACTCCTTGCAATGGGAAGTACAATGCCTGCACTCTAAATAGGGGTTTGGGAATTAGCAGTTGGAGAGATATATTGTGTATTTTTATACGTAATAAAATTCTTCTAAATTGTTGTGTTCCTGACTCCTCTGCAAAAACAGTGTTATGAGGTGACAGTGTTGAATGGTGATGAAAGTATTTTCTTTTTGTGGGATTATCCTTTCTTTTTTGGTCACCCTGCCATGGGTGGGAGACGGCTGACTTGTATAATATTAAACTTATATATTATTATTAATATATATTATATAATATATATATATATATATATATATATATATATATATATACTATATATAAATAAATATATGTATGTATATATATGTAAATATATAAATATGTATAATATATATATATATATAAAATATATATATAATATATATATTAATATATATCTATAATATATATATATATATATATATATATATATATATATATATATAAATAATAAATAATGAATGTATATATATATATGGTGTGTGTGTGTGTGTGGTGTGTGTGTCGTGCCGAATAGCAGAACTCGCGATCTTGGCTTAAATAGCAACGCTCATCATGCCATATAGGACAACGAAAATTTGTGTATACAATAATTTCGCAAATTCATTCTAAACCTAACGAAAAAAAATATATTTCAATGTGTTTGTTTAGTAATTAAATTCTTGTAACAAATCTAAAATATATTTAGTTGTGTTAAGGTTAAAGGAAATTGTTTCTTGTATTATTAAGGTAGGTAAGTTTTCTAAGTTTCTTTTGGTGAAAAATTAAAATTTTTTTACTTTAACTTTAAATAAAAAAATGAATTTTTAAAGTAAGAAAAATTTTTAGAAAGGACTTAATTTTAAAGAGTTCTTGAAATTGCCCTTTTTTCATATTCGGCACGACAAAAAAATTATATAAATATATATATCATATATATAATATAATTATTTAAATAATATAATATATATAAAAAAATTATATAATAATATATATTTTAAATCTTCTGTGCCATATTTAAAAAATAAAATATTCCTATTGGAAAAAAAATGTTTAAAAAATGGGGGGGTGGGGGAAGTGGAATATCAAATGGCTTCAGAAGAAATCCAAATATTCTTCCTTGAAGCCTTTTTATCCACTTTCCGAGGCTAGGGGTCCCCCAATTTACACCAGAGGTGGACTCCTCCTATTTTTAAATATAATTTATATTTTTTAAAATTATATATATATATATATATATATAAAAAATATAAAATATATATAAATACAATAAAAAATAAATACATATATATATATATATACATATTAAATTATACAATATATATATATATACAATATATATATATATACATTTTAATATATAATATAATTAAAAATATTAAATATTTTTTATAAAAAATATAAAATATAATATATTTTATAAATATAACGAGAAAGTTAAAAAGGTATTATCTTTTGCTGCGGTTTCCACCTGCCTTCTTATAATTTATTAAGTTCCAAAAATTTCCCAATCGTACCTATATTTCCTCAATTTATTTATCTAAAATTGGGGGGATGATTCAAAATACTTTGCAACTACGTCCTTTCCCCTACAAGGTAGAAAAAATTTTTTCTTTCGGGGATGAAATTCCTTTCTCAAAATTTATTAATAACAAGTTCTACAGCTGTAATTTCGTCAATATTTAGTTATCATTGCGTTATGAAAAAAAATTTTACCGTCGGAAGTATTAGTGTGATGATCACGGGATACGGTGCTGGGGTTGATATAGATGAAAAAACTTTTTAATGTTTTTAATCTGCCGTTTTTCGCTACTTATTGATCCTATGTTGGTTTAAATTTCTTACCTTTAAGGTTTTGAAGACTTTTTTCGAATCCTTTGTGCAACTCGCTTTCAAATTCAGATTTTTGTTTTCTTTTCAAACTACGTGTATTTAGTACGTTCCATCGGTTTTAGTTTTTACGCTTTACGAGTTTGCCTATAATCAATTAGTTATTTTTAATCTGTTTATTTCATCGTTTCCTTCTTTATTTCGTAGTAATTACCCTTTCTCGATATTTCGATTTTTTTTCTTAAATTTGCTCTACATTTCTTTAACATTATTTTTTTATTTAGTTTGCCCAAATAAGTTACTGAACTATCACAAAACCGGAATCAATTTCCTTTCTCGATAGTGAAATTCACAACTTAACACAACACATGCAAAAAAAAGTTTCTCTAAAAAGCCGAAGTAAGAGTTTGGGGTTACTGTTGTTCTCAGTCATGTCGAGGACGCTGGCGGTTTTTAATTAGATAAATCGCCCCAGTTTGTCTCTCACTTTCTCGTTTTTTTGGTCCCACAACTTTCCTAAATTCGTCTTACAAAGGGGTGTTGGCCTCCTGCGTTTGTTTTTGACACTGTAGCCCGCTCCCCAGGATATTTTTTTCGTGACCCCTTTCTTGGTTTTCTACATGAATAAAAATCCATCCTGACAACATTCTTAGGAACTGCTATGAATAGGTACTTGTTAAGATATTGATAGCTAAAACCTTTCGTATTACATGTGTTCTTATTAAAATTTATGTTGTGAGGCGTGTGAATTTCTGGGGAGAGAAAACCTTATATCTTTAAAAGTCACAGACAAACCTTCACATCTCATCAAACCCCCGGTATTGTAGCAGCTATCCACTTTTTTAGCAGCCCCACGGTCTTAGCACCCCCACGTATTGTAGGAGCCACCAGGGGGTTTTGTTGCATCCCCCTCGTTTTTATGTAGCCAGTCGCCTGTTGTTGCAACCACCACGGTATTTTGAAACCAGCCACGTATTGTTGCACCCGTCAGGGATTGAGCGCCATCATGGGATTGTAGCAAGCAGACACGGGATTGTTGAAAACCACCCGGTTTTTGCGGCCAGTCCGGTATTGTAGCACAACCACGTATTGTTACGCATGTCACGGGATTGTTGCAGTCGCCACGGTATTGAGCAGTTATCCATGGATTGTTACAGAAGCCCCGTATTTATGCAGTCAGCCACGGGTTTGTACACTATCCATGGTATTGTTGAAACAAGCCACGGTATTGCAACAGGCACCCACGGTATTTTTTGCAGCAATTTTCGGTATTGTAACAGCCAAAACCCGGGTATTTAGCAAAAAGCCACGGGTTTTTTTGCTCCAGCCACGGTATTATAAACCAGTCGCGTTTGTTAGCCACCACGGATTGTTTCAGGGATTCATGGTATTTTTGCAGCCATCACATTGAAGAACCCGCCCGGGATTTTTGAACCAGCCACAGTTTTTTTTGAGCCGTCACGCTTTTTACAGCCAAACGTTATTGTAGCACCACAACAGTTTGTGAGCCACAACGGGAATTGTAGCGCAGGCCATTATTGAGCACCAGTCACGTATTAGCAGCCATCGCGCTATTGTCAGCCACAACGGATTGTAGCAGCCAGCCATGGGATTTAAGCAGCCAACCATGGTAAATTTTTGCAGCGTCACGGATTGTTTTCAGTCCGCCACGGTTTGTAGCGTTTTCCATGGGGATTGTTAAACAAGCAATGGTATTGTTGCAGCCACCCCGGGATTGTAGCAGCAAAATCACGGTATTGTTGCAGCCCCGGGATTGTACAACCGCCGGTACGTTGAAGCCCGCCAGGTTATTGCAGCCCGTCAGGTATTGTAGCAGCCAGTCACGTACTTTAGCAGCCAGTCACGCTATTGTACAGCCAGCAATGGTATTGTAGCAGCCGCAACGGTATTTTAACACCAGCAAAAGGGCTGTAGCAGCCAGCCCGTATTTTTCACCCACAAATTGTAGCAGCAGGCCATGAATTGTAGCACCAGTCTGGTACTGATGCAGCTAGCCCGGTACTGTACCCGCCAGTCACGCTTTTGTAGCACTAGCCCAGTATTTCCATGTTGGGGGCAAAACATACCTACCAGAGGAGACAGTAATGCCAGTGTGGGAGACAATACATACCTGCCAGGGGAGACAATAATGCCAGTGTGGGAGACACAACATACCTCCAGGGGGGACAGTAAAACCCGTGTGGGAGCACACATACCGCCAGGGAGACAGTAAGCCAGTGTGGGGGCACAAAATACCTCCAGGAGAGGGCAAATGCCAGTGTGGGAGACACTACATACCTCCAGGGGAGACGTAATGCAGTGGGGAGACACAAAAAACTTGCCCGGGGGAAAAAAGTCATGCCAGTGTGGGAGACCTACTACCCGCCGGGGAGAAGTCATGCCAGTGTGGGAGACACAACATCCGCCAGGGGGGAAAATAATGCCAGTGTGGGAACAAACTTACCTCCAGGAGGCAATAATGCCCGTGTGGGGGACACAACTACCGCCCGGAGAGCAGTCATGCCCGTTGGGAACACACAACCCCCAGGGGAGAAGTATGCCATGTGGGAGACACTACATACCTGCCAGGGGACATCATGCCAGTGGGGGAGACACAACTACCTGCCAGGAGAACAGTCTGCAGGTGGGGGACACTACATACCCGCCAGGGGGGAAAAGTCATGCCCTGTGGGGGGGACACAACTACCTGCCAGGGGAGACAGTCATCCATGTGGGGACATATTGTGGGTAAGTTTTTGGAACAACCTAGCCAGTACGACAGTGTGTTGTTCACAACCTGGCATGCGGCTGGTGTGTTACTACAACCTGGCCAGTACGACTGCGTGTTGTCACAACCTGGCCAGTACGATGGGTGGTAGTCACAACCTGGCAGTACGACTGTTTGTTGTTCAACAACCTGGGCCAGTACGAATGTGTGTAGTCTCAACCTGGCCAGTTCGAATTTGTGTAGTCACAAACATGGCAAGTAAGACTGTGTGATGTCACAACTGGCCCAGTAAGACTGTGTCGTTGTCACAACTGGCCAGTTCCGACTGTGTGTTGTCACAACATGGGCCTGTACGGACTGTGTGTTGTTAACAACCTGTTCTTCAATTGATGACGGATAATGCACGTCAAAACGCTTTTTTGTTGTGTTATTTCGCTGCCCTTTACAAACAGGATAACAGGCCTTTGGGATCTGGGTTGTTAATAGCAACAAAAGATAAAGTACGTAACTTCATAACGCATACTAACAACATACACAAGTGAAAGTTTTGTGTATGCAATAATTTTCGCAAAAATCATTCTGAAAACCTAACGGAAAAAAAAATTATTTCATTGTGTTTGTTTATTATTAATTATTGTAAACTTATCTAAAACTTTTTAGTTAAATTAGGCTAAATCAAATTAAATTATATTAAAGGTTAGGTAAGTTTTCTAAGGTCTTAGACATGTTTTTTAGTTTTACATTAAATAAATGAAAAAATATTTCTTTAAAGCACAGAGAAAATAGAAAGGACTCAATTTTACATGAGGTCTAAGGCTTATAAGACAGTTTCACCCATTGGCTTTGGATCTTGCAGTTTGGAAGGTATCTAATATTACTTTCCTATATGCTTCTAAACTGTTGTGTCTGTGGCGCCTCTGCAGAAGACAGTGATTTTGTGTGAGTGAGGTGAAAGTGTTGAATGATGATGAAAGTATTTCCTTTTTTGGGGAATTTTTTTCATATTATGATAACGTGGGTGGCCACCAGCGGAGACGCCACTTTTTTGTGGAACGTGTTATTCCCGAGTTAGGAATAAACCTACAAGGAATTACTGTCAGGGAGGGCTTTGGGAGTGGAGTGGGAATAACACCACCATGGTTACTGTCGGGAGCTGGAGTGGGAATAACACCATCATTGTTACTGTCAGGGTGGGGCTGTGCAAGTGGGAATAACCCAAAAATGGTTACTGTCAGGGAGGATGGAGTGGGAAATATAACACCATCATGGTTACTGTCAGGGAGGTGGAGGGGGGATATCCACCATGGCTACTGTCAGGGAGGCTGGAGAGGGAATAACACCACATGGCTACTGTAAGGGAGGCTGGTAGTGGGAATAACACCATCATGGCTACTGTCAGGGAGGGCTTGGAGTGGGGAATAACCCCACATGGTACAGTCAGGGAGGCTGCTGGAGTGGGAATAAACACCATCAAGGCTACTGTAAGGGAGGCTGGAGTGGGATAACACCACATGATTACGTCAGGGAGGCTGGAATGGGATACACCACCGATGTACTGTTAGGGAGGTGAGGTGGGAATAACACCATAGGTGTACGGTTAGGGAGGCTGGAGTGGGAATAACTCCACCGATGCTAATGTCTGGAGGCTGAACCCAGTGAGGAATACACCACCATGGCTACTGTCAGGGAGGGATGGAGTGGGAAATAAACACCACCATGCTACTGTCCAGGGAGGCTGGAGTGGGGAATAATAACACCACAATGGTTACTTCCCGGGAGGCTGGAGTGGGATAACCACCACCGATGGCTACTCGTCAGTGAGGCTGGAGTGGGAAATTACGCCACGATGTACGTGTCAGTGAGGCTGGGAGTGGGAATAAACACCAACGATGCTACTGTCTGGGAGGCTGAAGTGGGAATAAAACACACCGATGCTACTGCCAGGGTGGCTGGTAGAGGGAATAACACCACAAGCTACTGTCAGGTGGCTGGAGTGGAAAACACACCGATTATACTGTCCAGAGGAGGCTAGGACGTGGGAATAACACCACCAATGCTACTGTCAGGGAGCTAGGAGTGGGGTTATTTCACGAGTAGGAATAACCTACCATGGTTCCACTCAGGGAGGCTGGGTGGGAATAACACCATCATGGCTACAGTCAGGGAGGCTGGAGTGGGAAAAATAACACACGGTGCTACTGTCTCAGGGAGGCTGGAGTGGGGAATAAACAACACAGATGCTATGTTAGGAGGCTGAGTGGGGAATAAACAACAACGCTGCTACTGTTAGGGAGGCTGGAGTGGGAATAACACCACCGATGCCTCTGTTTTATGGAGGCGGGAGTAGGACTAACACCACCATGGTTACGGTTCAGGAGGGGCTGGAGTGGGAATAACACCTACCATGGCTACTGTCAGGGCGGCTGGAGTGGGAATAACACCACTAGGCGACTGTCAAAGAGGCTCGGAGTGGGAATAACAAGACATGGTTACCTGTAGGGAGGCTGGAGTGGAATAACGCCACCGATTGCTACTGTACAGGGAGGCTGGAGAGGGACTACAAAACACCATGGCACTGTCAGGGAGGCTGGAGTGGGACATAACACCACCGATGTGCTATGTCATGGAAGGCTGGAGTGGGAATAACCAATGCTACTGTTCAGGGAGGCTTCGGTGGGAATAACACCACGATGCTACTGTCAGGGAGGCTGGCGTGTGAATAACTCCACCGTTGCTACTGTCAGTAGGCTGGCGTGGGGAATAACACCACATGGCTACTGTCAGGGAGGCTGGGAGTGGGAATAACACCAACCAGGCTACTGCCAAAGAGGCTGGAAGTGGAATAACACACAACTGAGTTAATGTCAGCGAGGCTGGAGTGGGAATAACGCTAAGATGCTACTGTAAGGGAGGCTGGAGAGGGAATAACAACACATGGATACGTCAGGGAGCCCTGGAATTGTGAAATAACACCACGATGCTACTGCTCCGGAGGCGGGAGTTTGATAACACCACCGTGCTCTGTCAGGAGGCTGGATGGGAATAAACCCACCTATGATATGTCAGGGAGGCTGGGTGGGGGAATAACACACCATGAGACTGTCATGGGAAGCTGGAAGTGGGAATAACAACACCGATTGCTACTGTCAATGAGGCTGGGAGTGGTGAATAACGCCACCGATGTACTGTCGTGAGGCTAGAATGGGAATAACACCAATATGCTTATGTCAGGGAGGCTGGAGTGGGAATAACACCAACGTTGCACTGTCAGGAGGTGGAGTGGGAATGACACCACCAATGCTACTGGCAGGGAGGCTGGAGTGGGATAACACCACCAAAGCTACTGTCAGGGAGGCGGAGTTGTGAATAACACACCAATGCTACTGTCAGGGAGGGTGGAGTGGAATAACCACAAACAATGCTACTGGCAGGGAGGCGGCTGGAGTGGGAGTAACACCCACCAATGCTACTGTCAGGGAGGCTGGGTGGGAATAACACCACCAATGTACTGTCAGGGAGGATGGAATGGGAAAATAAACACCAACAATGCTACTGTCGGGACGCTGGAGTGCGGAATAATATAACACCACCGATGCTACTGTCAGGGAGGCTGGAGTGGGAATAACACCACCGATGCTAACTGTCAGGAGGCTCGGAAGTGGAATAACACAACCGATGCTACAGTCAGTAGATGCAGGAGTGGGAATACGCCAACGATGCTACTGTCAGTGTGGCTAGAGAGGAAATAACCCCACCGATGCTACTGTTCAGGGGAGGCTGGAGTGGGATAACACCACCGATGCTACTGTCAGAGAGGCTGGAATGGGAATAACACACAATGCTACTGTCATGGAGGCTGGAGGGGACGGAATACACCACGATGCTCACTGTCAGGGAGGCTGGAGTGGGAATAACTCCACCGATGCTTTGTCAGGGAGGCTGGAGTGGGAATAACACCACCAATGCTATTCAGGGAGGGCTGGGTGGGAATAACACCACCAATGCTACTGTCAGGGGTGGAGTGGGGAATAACACCAGTATAGCTACAAGTCAAGGAGGCTGGAGTGGGAATAAACACCACCAATGCCTACAGTCAGGGAGGATGGAGTGGGATAACACCACCATGCTACTGTCAGGGAGGCTGGAGTGGGAATAACACACCGATTGCTTACTGTCCCGGGCAGGCTGAAGTGGGAATAACATCACCGATGCTACAGTCAGGGAGGTGGAGTGGATAAACACCACGGAATGCTACTGTCAGGGAGGCTGGAGGGGGAAAATAACTTCACCGTTGATACTGTCGGAGGCTGGAGTGGGAAAATTACACCACCGATGCTACTGTCAGGGAGGCTGGACCCCTGGCGTGGAATAACATCACCGATGCTACAGTCAGGGAGGCTGGAGGGGAATAACACCACCGAATGTACTGTCAGGGGAGGCTGGTCTCCGGAGTGCGAAATAACACAACGAGGCTATGTCAGGGAGGCTGGTTGGACGCTTTTGAACCAAATCATGAATAATAAACAATTAATAATAATAATAATAACATAATAATAATAACATATTCAATATTAATAATATTTTTTAATTGAATTTAATATATTTGCGACACTGTCTGCCTCAGATTATCTCTGAGTTACCAGACCTTGCCACGTGGAGGCCGTGGTTCGTCTTTAGGTCCCCCCCCCCCTCGCCTTCCCCAGGTTCATGTGTCCAGGAATTCCTCCGTGGGCCCCGGATGTCCTCCCTGCTCATTTCCCTAGGTCAGCCTCTCCTTCTCTTCACTCTTGCCTTCCAGGCCTCAGCCTTCCAGTAATGTATCCAGGAATCATCTGTCTGCCTCCCGGATGTTTTCCTTCCTCCACTTCCCTAAGGTCCGCCTCACAAACATCGTTTCTTGCTGTCCCCAGGTTCATGTATCCAGGAATCCTTCCGTCTACCGCCGGATAGTTCCCTTCCCCCACTTAACAAGCGTAAGCCCTCAACTGCATGTATTCTTGCCTTGCCAAGGTTCATGTATTCCAGGGATCCATTCCGTTTCGCTCCCGATGTCTCCCTTCCCCACTTTACCCTAGGTCAGCCTCTACGACAACCTTTCCTCAAGTTCTGATCCTGGAATACCACTCCGTTCGCTCCCGGGTGTCTTCCTTCCCCATTTCCCTAAGGTCGGCGGTGCCTCCCGGATCATTGTCTCCATGGAATCCACTTATGTCACCTAGGTGAACTCCCTTCCCCAATTCCCCAAGGTCAGCGGTATTCTTGCCGTGCGCAGGATCATGTATCACGGAATCTTCCGTATACCGCCGGAGTATCTTCCCTTCCCCACCTTACCAAGGTCAGCCTCAACTGCATGTATTCTTGACCTTGACTAGAGTTCTGTATAAGGAAAATCCATCCGCTCGCTCCGGATGTCTCCCCTTCCCCACTTACCCAAGGTCCAGCCTCAACAACAAACCTTCCCTCAAGGTCATGATCCAGGAACAATCGCTCGCCTCAGGATGTCTTTCCCTTCCCCATTTCCCTAAGGTCGGCGATGCATTCCCCGGATTCAGTGTATCCAGGTGTTCCACTTGTGTCACATGAGTGGACTCCCTTTCCCCACTTCCAGAGGTCAGCGGTGCCTTCCCGAGATCTGTGTTAACAGGAGTCCACTGAGTGTCACCTGAGTGGACTCCCTTTTCCACTTCCACAGAGTCAGCGGTAGCCTTCCCGGTATTGTCTACAGGAGTCACAGTCGTCACCTCAGGTAGGACTCCCTTCCACACGTCCCAGAGTCGCGGTTGCCACCTTCAGTGACCTTCGCTGCATGGGAAACTGGTCTTGTCTAGTGGTCTACGGTAAGAGACTGTCCAGGTGGGTGGAAATTACTGGAAGGTGACTCACACAGAAAACTGCGTCAGTAATTACACCCTCCAAGGACAGACTGGACCGTAGTGTCAGCTAGACGCACCAAGCTGCCTCCAGTTCCGCCACATCCGAGAGGATAATAACATAATTTTTCGGAAAAAATCTTTAAGTTACACTATGAAAATATACTGAGAACAAGTTGTTCTTTACTTATTTAGCTGTTTAAAAGTATTTGGTGAGTGTTTTATTATTGCAGATGGTACCCACATGTTTTGGTTAATTTGTCCACCACCATCATAAAAACTATTGTTAAATATTACAATGCTTTCATTTTTGTTATTTTATCCGTTTCTTTTACATTTGGCATGAAAGCCTCTAAAAGCGCAGAAAAGAAATGTTTGCATACACATATATTAAGTATTTTCACAAATATTTATCGTTTAACACATTCACCTTACTCATACATCATTATACATACACTTGCATACATAAAAAATCACACGCAATCCCATGTATACAAATACGCACACAAACAAGTGTACACAGTTATCTCCTATCACTATAATCTGTCTGGAAGTTCACACATACAGCACACAAACATATCACTCCAACGCCCATCCCACGAAACACTTATGTTCCATACATGTGTACCACATTCTCATAGACCTACATGTACTCGTTCCACTTGATTCAAAACAATGTAGCAGAGACAATATAGGGAACTTTCAGATCATGAGTATTTGCGTCAATATTCAGAATATATAAGACAAAAAATGTTGGATTTTACAGTAATTTGAGAACATTGTTTGTGTAACTTGTGAATATTTAAAGATGTGACAGCTGTACCACGGAACTGTGCTGACAGCAGAGTCAGCCAAGCTGACAGCTGTACCACGGAACTGTGCTCTTCTTTACTCTGAATTATTATGTAGATATACAAGTTTTTTTTGATGTTTACTTTTCACTTTCATCTACACATATACATCACTACAAACACACATATATACATACATGTGTACACATATACATCACTACAAACACACATATATACATACATGTGTACACATATACATCACTACAAACACACATATATACATACATGTGTACACATATACAATCACTACAAAACCACAATTTTATACATTACATGTGTACACATTAACATCACTACAACACACATATATTCATACATGTGTACACAATATACATCATACAAACCACACATATATAATACTTGTGTACACATTTACATCACTACAACACACATATATACATCATGTGTACCACACATACATCCTACAAACACACCACTAGTACACACACATATATACACTACATGTGTACACACAAGCATCACTACAAACACATACTACCAACACACATTATTACATACACGTGTACACACCATACATCACTACAAAACCACACTCCTACCAAACACACATATATACATACATGTGTACACTCCATGCATCACTACAAACACACTACTACCAAAACACACATATATACATACATGTGTACACACACATACTCACTACAAACACACTACTACCAAAACACATATATATACATACATGATATTACACACATACATCACTTAAAAACACATTTTTACTACCAACACACAATATACATGTGTACAAATACATATCACTACAACACATATACCAACACACATATATACATTCAACGTGTACTCACATACTTCACTACAACACACACTAGTAACACACATATATACATTCATGTGCTACACACATGTTATCATTCACTACAAACACACACTAGTAACAAACATTTTATACATACTGTGTACACACATGCATACTTACAAACACACCACTACAAACCACACATATATACAATACCACGTGTACACCTACATCACTACATAAACACCACTACAAACAAAATACATACATACACGTGTTACACACCTACATCACTGCAAAACACAACACTACAAACACACATATATCATAACACGTGTAAACACATACATCACTACAAACACACATATATTCCTCATACATGTGTACACACATTTTGATAATTTTTGTTTATCTTGATTTAAAATTTCTCTATGAAAGTGCAACAATGGTTATATTTTTGATTGATATGTGGTAAAAGATCTAAAATATGTGAAGAAAATTACTAACTTGGAGACTTGTGGTTAAGATAACGGAAGATTTCAGAAGGAATATACACCACTTTGATTAAGTAGAATTTCTTATTAAATAACTTTCTCCCAAATCTCACATAATTACACTTCTCTCACCCTTCTTTTATTAATGACTTAAAAAACATTCTACCACAACAGACAAAAATAAAAACATTCCTGATGAAAAAAAACAACAATCGACTTTGAGGATTCGATCTGTTGACAATAAGAATTTTTGTTGGTGGCTGCCACGACCTGGCCAGTTCGACTGTGTGGTTGCCACAACCTTGCCAGAACGACTGTGTGTTGCCACAACCTGGCAGTACGACTGTGTGTTTGCCACAATGGCCAGTACGACTGTGTCGCTGCCACGACTGGCCTGTACGACTGTGTTGTTTTGTCACAACCTGGCCCAGTACGACTGTGTGCTGCCACGACCTGGGCCAGTAAGGCTGTGTGTTGCCACAACCTGGCCAGTACGACTGTGTGTTGCCACAACCTGGCCAGTACGACAGTGTGTTGCCACAACCTGGCCAGTAACGACTGTGTGTAGCAACAAACCTGGCAGTACGACTGTGTGCAGTCACAACCTGGCCAGTAGACTGTGTGCTGCACAACCTGGCCGTGAGTACCACTGTGTGTTGCCACAACCTGCCGTACCTCTGTGTGTTGCCACAACATGGGCCAGTCGAATGTGTGCTGTCACAACTGCCAGTACGACTGTGTGTTGCCAAACCTGCGACAGTACCACTGTGTGTTGCCCCCAACCTGGCAGTACGACTGTGTGTTGCCACAACCTGGCCAGTACGCACTGTGTGCTGCACAACCTGGCCAGTACGACTGTTGTGTGTTGCCAACAACCGGGCCAGTACGACTGCTGTGTTGCCACAACCTGGCCAGTACGACTGTGTGCTGTAAAACCGGGCCGTACGCTGTGTGTTGCCACCACAAACCTGGGCAGATACGGGCTGGGTGTTGCCCAACCTTGGCCAGTCACGACTGTGTCGCTGTCACAACCTGGCAGTACGACTGTATGTGGTTGCCACAACCTGGCCAGTACGACTGTGTGTTGCCCAACCTGGCCAGTTCCGACTGGGTGTTGCCACAAACCTGGCCAGTTTACGACTGTTGGTTGTCACAAAATGGCCAGTTACGACTTGTGTGTTGCCACAACCTGGACAGTACGGACTGTGAGTTGCCACAACTGGCCAGTACGTATGTGTGTTGCCAAACCTGGCCAGTACGACTGTGTGTTGCCACAACTGGCCAGTAGACTGTGTGTTGGCCACAACTGGCAAGTCGACTGGTTTGTGTGTTTTCACACCTGGCCAGTACGGACGTGTTTTGCCACAACCTGGCCATGTACGACTGTTGTGTTAGCCACAACCTGGCCATACGACTGTGTGCTTGCCACCAACCTGGCCAGTACGACTGTGTGTTGCCACAACCTGGCAAGTACGATGTGTATTGCTCAACATGGCCAGTACGCGACTGTGTTGTTGCCACAACCCTGGCCAGTACGTCTCTGTGCTGCCCCAACCTGGCAGTTCGGGACTGTGTGTCGCCACAACCGGCCAGTACGGCTCTGTGTATTGCAACAACCTGGCCCGTACGACTGTGTGTTGCCACAACCTGGCAAGTACGACTGTGTGTTGCCACAACCTGGCCAGTACGACTGCGTTTTGCCACAACCTGGACAGTACGAGTGTGTTGCCACACCTGGCCTGTTGACTGTGTGTGCCCCAACTGGCAGTTACGACTGTTGTGTTTGCACACATGGCCATACGACTGTGTTTTTGCCTCAACATGACAGTACGAGACTGTGTGTTGCACTACCTGGCAGTAAGACTCTGTGCTGGTCCCAACTGGCCAGTACGGACGTGTGTTGCACAACGGGCCAGTACGACTGTGTATTGCCACAACCTGGCCAGTACGACTGTGTGTTGCCACATACTGGCCAGTACGGAATGTGTGTTGCAACAACACTGGCCAGTAAGACTGCGTGTTGCCACAAATGGCCAGTTCGGGGACTTGTGTTGCCACAACCTGGCCGTTCGACTGTTGTGTTGCCAACAAACTGTCCAGTACGACTGTGTGTTGCACAAATCTGGCAGTACGGACTCTGTGTTGCCAAACCTGGCCAGTTCGACTGTGTGTTGCCACAACTGGCTGTACGACTGTGTGTTGCAACAAACCTTGCCCAGTACGACTGTGTGTTGCACAACTGGCAGTACAGTACGACTGTGTGTTGCCACAAACTTGCCAGTAGATGTGTGTTGCCACAAACCTGGCCAGTACGACTGTGGTTGCACACCAGGCCAATACGGACTGGTGTGATGCCCACCTGGCCAGTACGGCTGTGTGTTGCCACAACCTGGCAGTACGACGGTGTGTTGCCAACAACCTGGGCCAGTAATACGAAAGTGTGTTGCCACAAATCCTGGCCAGTACGACTGAGTTGTTGCCACATCCTGGCAGTACGACGTGTGTTGCCACAAACCTGGCCAGGACGGACTGTGTGTTGCCACACCTGGCCAGTTTACGACTGGTGTTGCCAAACCTGGCCAGTCCACTGTGTGTTGCCACACATGGCAGTACGACTTTGTGTTGCACAACCTGGCCAGTACGACTGTTGCCACAACCTGGCCAGTTTACGACTGTACGTTTGGCCACAACCTGAGCCAGTACGACTGGTGTTGCCAAACATGGGCATGTAAGAATGTGTGTTGCCACACCCTGCCCAGTACGGACTGTTTTGTTGCCCACAACATGCCCAGAGTACGGACTGTGTCCCGTTGCACAACTGGCCAGTACGACTGTGTTGCCACAACCTGCCCAGTACGACTGTTGCCACCAACCTGCCAGTACGACTGAGTGTTTGCCACAATGGCAAGTTCGATGTGTATTGCCACAACCTGGCCAGTACGACTGTGGTGTAGTCACAAACCTGGCCAGTACGACTGTGTGTTGCCACACCTGGCTCAGTTACGACTGTGTATTGCCACAACATAACTGTGCGACTTGTGTTGCACAACCTGGAAGTAAGACTGTGTGTTGCCAAACCTGGCCAGTACGACTGTGTTGCCACAACCTGGCCTAGTACGACTGTGTTGCCACAAAATAACCTGGCCCAGTACGACTGTGTGTTGCCCTACCTGCCCAAGTGCGACTGTTTGTGCCAAAACCTGGACAGTACGAATGTGTGTTGCCACAAACTGGCCAGTACGACTGTTGTGTTGCCACATCCAGCCCGTAGTTCGACTGTGGTGTCACACCCGGCCAGTACGATCTATGTTGCCACAACCTGGATAGTATGATGTGGTGTTGCCACAACCTGCGAAAGTACGGACTGTGTGTTGCCACAACCTGACCAGTACGAACATGTGTGTAGCCACAACATGGAAAGCACGACTGGTGTGGTTGCCACAAACTGCCAGTACGATGTTGACACAACCTGGCCAGTACGGACTGTGTGTTGACACAACAGGCCAGTACGGACTGTGTTATTGCCACAACCTGGCAGTACGATTGTGTGTTGTCACAACTGGCCCAGTTACGACTGTGTGATGCCAAAACTGGCCAGTAACGACTGTGTGTTGCCACACTAGCCTGTACGAATCGGTGTTGCCACAAAATGGAAAGTACGGTCTGTGTGATTGCTCAAACCTGGCCAGACGACTGTGTGTGGCCACACCTGGCCAGTACGACTGTTTGTTGCCACAACCTGGCAAGTACGACTGTGTGTTGCCACAACCTGGCCAGTTCGGCTGTGTGTTGACAAAAACTGGCCAGACGACTGTGATGTTGCAAACTGGCCGACGACTGTATGTTGCCACAACCCTTGGCTATTCGATTGTGTGTTGACACATTATAGAAAGTACGACTGTGTTGCACACCTGACCAGTAGACTGTGTGTTGCCAAACTGGCCCAATACGACCTGTTGTGTTGCACAAATGGCAGTACGACTGTATGTTGCAACTACATGGCCAGTACGATTGTGTGTGTCACAACGTGGCCAATTACAACTGTGTTGTTATCACAAACCAGGCAGAACGGACTGTGTGTTGTCACAACCTGGCCAGTACACAGTACGAATGTGTTGCCACAACTGGCCAGTACGACTCGTTTGTCACAACCTGGCCAGTACGACTGGGTGTTGAACACAAACCTGCCAGTTCGACTGTGTTCCAAAAACCTGGCTTGTACGACGGTGTGTTGCCACAACCTGGAAAGTACGGTCTGGGTGTTGCCAACAACCTGACCAGTACGACTGGTGTGTTTGCACAACCTGGCCAATACGACTGTGTGTTGCCACAACCTGGCCAGTACGACTGTATGTTGCCACAACCTCGCCAGTTCGACTGTGTGTTGTCACAACGTGGCCAATACAACTGTGTGTTATCACAACCTGGCCAGTACGACTGTGTGTTGTCACAACCTGGCCAGTACGACTGTGTGTTGCCACAACCTGGCCAGTACGACTGTATGTTGCAAAACTGCCTGTACGACTGTGTGTTGTCACAACGTGGCCCATAAATGTGTGTTATCACAACTGGTCAGTACGGATGAGTGTTGTCACAACCTGGCCAGTAGACTGTGTGTTGCCTCAACCTGGCCAGTACGACTTTGTGTTGTCAACAACTGGCCAGGAGAACTGGGTGTTGCCACAAAATGGCAGGTACAGAATGGGGTGTTGCCACAACCTGGCTAGTACGACTGTATGTTGCCACAACCTGGAAAGTACGACTGTGTGTTGCCACAACCTGACCAGTACGACTGTGTGTTGCCACAACCTGGCCAGTACGACTGTGTTGTCACAACGTGGCCAGTACGTCTGGGGTGTTGTCACAAACCTGGCCAGTTACAACTGTTGGTTGGTCACAAACCTGGCCAGTACGACTATGTGTTGCCAAAACCTGGCCAGTACGACTGTGTGTTGTCACAACATGGCCAGAACGACTGTGTGTTGTCACAACCTGGCCAGTACGACAGTGTGTTGTCACTCCCTGGCCAGTAAGAATGTGTGATGTCACAACCTGGCCAGTACAACTGTGTGTTGTCACAAACTGGCCAGTACTACTGTGTGTTGTCACAAATAGGCCAGTACGACTGTGCGTTGCCACAACCTGGCCAGTACGACTGTGCGTTGCCAAAACTTGGCCAGTAAGAATGTGTGTTGTTCACGACATGGCCAGTACGGACGAGTGTTGTCACAATTGGCCAGTCGAATGTGGTGTTGTCACAAACCTAGTGCAGTACGATGTGTTGTCACCAAACCTGACAGTACGACGTATGGTTGCCACACCTGGCTAGTTCGATTGTGTGTTGCCACAACATAGAAAGTACGACTGTGTTGCCCACCTGTCCAGTACGACTGGGTGTTGCCACCAACCTGGCAAATACGACTGTGTGTTGCCACAACCTGGCCGTACGGATTTATGTTGCAACAACCTGGCCCGTACGATTGTGTCTTGTCACAACGTGGCAATACACACTGTGTGTTATCACAAACAGGCCAGTACGACTGTGTGTTGTCACAACTGGCCAGTACGACTGTGTTGCCACAACTGGCCAGGTACCAATCTGTGTTGTTCACAACCTGGAATGGTACGATGGGTGTTGCACACCTGGCCAGTACGACTGTGTTGCCAAAACCTGGCTAGTACATTGTGTGTTGCCACAACCTGGAAAGTAAGTACGCAGTGTGGTGCCACAACCTGACCAGTACGACTGTGTGTTTGCCACAACCTGGCAGTTTACGACTGTATGTTGCCACAACCTCGCCTGTTCGACTGTGTGTTGTCCACAAAAGTGGCAAATACAACTGTGTGTTATCAAACCTGGCCAGTACAACTGTGTGTTGTCACAAACTGGCCTGGTACGACTTGTGTTGCCACAACACATGGCCAGTACGACTGTATGTTGCCACATCCTTGGCCAGTACGACTGTGTGTTGTAACAACGTGGCAATACAATTGTGTGTTATCACAAACTGGTCAGTACGACTGTGTGTTGTCACAACTGGCCCAGTACGACTGAGGTGTTGCCACAACCTGGCCAGTACGACTTTGTGTTTGTCACACATGGGCCAGTACGACTGGGTGTTGCCACAAAACTGGAGGTACGGGATTGGGTGTAGGCAACATGGTATTACGACTGTATGTGGCCACAAAACATGGAAATTACGACTGTGTGTTGCCACAACTGACCAGTACGACTGTGTGTTTGCCACAACCTGGCCAGTACGATGATGTTGCACAAAGTGGCCAGTCGACTGGCGTGTTGTCACCATCATGCCGGTACAACTGTGGGTTGTCACACACCGGCCAGTACGACTATGTGTTGCCAAAACCTGGACCAGTACGATGTGTGTTGTCACAACATTACATGAAAGGACTGTGTGTTGTCACAACCTGGCAGTACGACAGTGTGTTGTCACTCCCTGGCCGGTTACGAATGTGTGATTCAAAAAACCTGGCCAGTACAACTGTGTGTTGTCACCAAAACTGGCCAGTTACAACTGAGTGTTGTCATAATAGGCCAGATACGGACTGTGCGTGCGTTGCCCAAACCTGGCCAGTAACGACCTGGGCGTTGCCAAAACCTTTGGCCAGTACGACGTGTGTTGTTCACAACCTGGCCAGTACGACTGTGTGTTGTCACAACTTGGCCAGTACGGAATGTGTGTTGTCAAACCTGGCCGTACGGGGACTGTGTTGTACAACCTGGCCAGTACGATGTGTGTTGTCACAAGCTGGCCAGTACGATTGTGAGTAGTCACAACCTGGCAGTAACGACTGTGTGTTGTCACAACCTGGCAGTACGAATGTGTGTTGTCACAACTGGCAGTACGACTGTGTGTTGCCACAACTGGAATAAGTACCACTGTGTGTTTCAAAACCTGGCCAATAGGACTTAGTGTGTTGTCACAAACTGGACAGTACCACTGTGTGTTTCTACTACCTGGCCAGTAGCACTGTGTGTTGTCACAATCTGGCCTACGACTGTGTGTGTCAGAAACTGGCCAGTACGATGTGTTGTCGCAACCTGCGCCAGTACGAATGCGTGTTGCACAAACCTGGCCTTTACGGACTGTGTGTTGTCACAACCTGGCCATACGACTGTGTGTTGTCACAACTGGCCAGTAAGGACTGTGTGTTGTCAAAAACTGCGACAGTAAGACTGTGGTGTTGTCACAAACCGGGCCAGTACGAATGTGTGTTGTCACACCCTGGAAGTACGACTGTGTAGTTGTACAACCTGGCAGTACAACTGTATGTTTTTCACAACCTAGCAGTACGATGTGCGTGGTCACAACCTGGCCAGTACACTGTGTGTTGTCAACCAACGTGGGCCAGTACGGACTGTGTTGTGCCACAACCTGGCTGTACGACTGTGATTGGCACAAACCTGGCCAGTTCGACTGTGTGTTGTCACAACCTTGCCTGTACGGACTCTGTGTTGTCACAACCTGGCCGAGTACAACTGTGTGGTTGTCAAAACGGGCCTGTAAGACTGTGTGTTGCCACAACTTGGCCAGTACGACTGTGTATTGCACAACCTGGCCAATACGAATGTGTGTTGTAACAACTGGCTGGACGACTGTAGTGTTGAAACTGGCCAGAACGACGTGTGGTGTCTCAACCTGGCCCAGTATGACTGTGTGTTGCCACAAACCTGGCCTGTACGGACTGTGTGTTGTCACAACCTGGCCAGTACGATGTGTTGCAACAAATATCCCTTACGATGTGTGTTGCCACAACCTGGAAAGTTTACAACTGTTTGTGTGTCAAAACCTGGCCAGTACCACTGTGTGTGTCCACAAACTGGCCAGTCCAATGTGTTGTTTTCTATTCTGGCTCAGTACGGACTGTGTGTTGTCACATTTGGCCAGTACGGGACTGTGTGTTGTCGAAATGGCCAGTAATTCGTCTGTGTTTGTCGCAACCTGGCCAGTTACGAATGCTTGTTGCCACAACTGGCCAGTACCACTGTGTTGTTGTCACAACCTGCCAGTACGAATGTTGTGTTGCCCACAAACCTGGGACGTACGATGGTGTGGTGCCACAAACTGGCCAGTACGACTGTGTGGTGTCACAACCTGGCAGCACGACTGTGTTTCACACCTGGCCAGTACGACTGTGTGGTGTCACAACCTGGCCAGCCACGACTGTGTGTTTGTCACAACTGGCCAGTACGACTGTGTTGCCACAAACCTTGACAGTCCGACTGTGTTGTTGTGTCAACCTGCCAGGGACGGACTGTGGGTTGCCACAACCTGGTCAGTACGAATGTGTTGTCACAACTAGAAAAGTACGACTGTGTGTTGTCAAAAACCTAGCTAGTACGACTGTGTGTTGTCACAATCTGGCCAGTACGACTGTGTGTTGGTCACAACCTAGCCAGTACGACAGTGTGTTGTTCACAACCTGGCATGCGGCTGGTGTGTTACTACAACCTGGCCAGTACGACTGCGTGTTGTCACAACCTGGCCAGTACGATGGGTGGTAGTCACAACCTGGCAGTACGACTGTTTGTTGTTCAACAACCTGGGCCAGTACGAATGTGTGTAGTCTCAACCTGGCCAGTTCGAATTTGTGTAGTCACAAACATGGCAAGTAAGACTGTGTGATGTCACAACTGGCCCAGTAAGACTGTGTCGTTGTCACAACTGGCCAGTTCCGACTGTGTGTTGTCACAACATGGGCCTGTACGGACTGTGTGTTGTTAACAACCTGTTCTTCAATTGATGACGGATAATGCACGTCAAAACGCTTTTTTGTTGTGTTATTTCGCTGCCCTTTACAAACAGGATAACAGGCCTTTGGGATCTGGGTTGTTAATAGCAACAAAAGATAAAGTACGTAACTTCATAACGCATACTAACAACATACACAAGTGAAAGTTTTGTGTATGCAATAATTTTCGCAAAAATCATTCTGAAAACCTAACGGAAAAAAAAATTATTTCATTGTGTTTGTTTATTATTAATTATTGTAAACTTATCTAAAACTTTTTAGTTAAATTAGGCTAAATCAAATTAAATTATATTAAAGGTTAGGTAAGTTTTCTAAGGTCTTAGACATGTTTTTTAGTTTTACATTAAATAAATGAAAAAATATTTCTTTAAAGCACAGAGAAAATAGAAAGGACTCAATTTTACATGAGGTCTAAGGCTTATAAGACAGTTTCACCCATTGGCTTTGGATCTTGCAGTTTGGAAGGTATCTAATATTACTTTCCTATATGCTTCTAAACTGTTGTGTCTGTGGCGCCTCTGCAGAAGACAGTGATTTTGTGTGAGTGAGGTGAAAGTGTTGAATGATGATGAAAGTATTTCCTTTTTTGGGGAATTTTTTTCATATTATGATAACGTGGGTGGCCACCAGCGGAGACGCCACTTTTTTGTGGAACGTGTTATTCCCGAGTTAGGAATAAACCTACAAGGAATTACTGTCAGGGAGGGCTTTGGGAGTGGAGTGGGAATAACACCACCATGGTTACTGTCGGGAGCTGGAGTGGGAATAACACCATCATTGTTACTGTCAGGGTGGGGCTGTGCAAGTGGGAATAACCCAAAAATGGTTACTGTCAGGGAGGATGGAGTGGGAAATATAACACCATCATGGTTACTGTCAGGGAGGTGGAGGGGGGATATCCACCATGGCTACTGTCAGGGAGGCTGGAGAGGGAATAACACCACATGGCTACTGTAAGGGAGGCTGGTAGTGGGAATAACACCATCATGGCTACTGTCAGGGAGGGCTTGGAGTGGGGAATAACCCCACATGGTACAGTCAGGGAGGCTGCTGGAGTGGGAATAAACACCATCAAGGCTACTGTAAGGGAGGCTGGAGTGGGATAACACCACATGATTACGTCAGGGAGGCTGGAATGGGATACACCACCGATGTACTGTTAGGGAGGCTGAGGTGGGAATAACACCAAAGATGCTACGGTTAGGGAGGCTGGAGTGGGAATAACACCACCGATGCTACTGTCAGGGAGGCTGGAGTGGGAATAACACCACCATGGCTACTGTCAGGGAGGATGGAGTGGGAATAACACCACCATGGCTACTGTCAGGGAGGCTGGAGTGGGAATAACACCACAATGGTTACTGTCAGGGAGGCTGGAGTGGGAATAACACCACCGATGCTACTGTCAGTGAGGCTGGAGTGGGAATAACGCCACCGATGCTACTGTCAGTGAGGCTGGAGTGGGAATAACACCACCGATGCTACTGTCAGGGAGGCTGAAGTGGGAATAACACCACCGATGCTACTGCCAGGGTGGCTGGAGTGGGAATAACACCACCAATGCTACTGTCAGGGAGGCTGGAGTGGGAATAACACCACCGATGCTACTGTCAGGGAGGCTGGAGTGGGAATAACACCACCAATGCTACTGTCAGGGAGGCTGGAGTGGGAATAAGACCACCAATGCTACTGTCAGGGAGGCTGGAGTGGGAATAAGACCACCAATGCTACTGTCAGGGAGGCTGGAGTGGGAATAAGACCACCGATGCTACTGTCAGTGAGGCTGGAGTGGGAATAACACCACCAATGCTACTGTCAGGGAGGCTGGAGTGGGAATAACACCACTGATGCTACTGTCAGGGAGGCTGGAGTGGGAATAACACCACCGATGCTACTGTCAGGGAGGCTGGAGTGGGAATAACACCACCAATGCTACTGTCAGGGAGGCTGGAGTGGGAATAACACCACCAATGCTACTGTCAGGGAGGCTGGAGTGGGAAAAAGACCCCCCATGCTACTGTCAGGGAGGCTGAGGGGGAATAAGACCACCAATTACTGTCAGGGAGGCTGGAGTGGGAATAAGACCACCAATGCTACTGTCAGGGAGGCTGGAGTGGGAATAAGACCACCAATGCTACTGTCAGGGAGGCTGGAGTGGGAATAAGACCACCAATGCTACTGTCAGGGAGGCTGGAGGGAATAAGACCACCAATGCTACTGTCAGGGAGGCTGGAGTGGGAATAAGACCCCCAAATTTCCCACTGCAGGGAGGCTGGAGTGGAATAAGACCACCAATGCTACTGCAGGGAGGCTGGAGTGGGAATAAACACCACCAATGCTACTGTCAGGGAGGCTGGAGTGGGAAAAAAGCCACCAATGCTACTGTCAGGGAGGCTGGGTGGGAATAAGACCACCAATGCTACTGTCAGGGAGGCTGGAGTGGGAATAACACCACCAATGCTACTGTCAGGGAGGCTGGAGTGGGAATAACACCACCAGTGCTACTGTCAGGGAGGCTGGAGTGGGAATAACACCACCAGTGCTACTGTCAGGGAGGCTGGAGTGGGAATAACACCACCAATGCTACTGTCAGGGAGGCTGGAGTGGGAATAACACCACCGATGCTACTGTCAGGGAGGCTGGAGTGGGAATAACACCACCAATGCTACTGTCATGGAGGCTGGAGTGGGAATAACCCCAAACCGATGCTACTGTCAGGAGGCTGGAGTGGGAATAACATCACCGATGCTACTGTCAGGGAGGCTGGTTGACGCTTTTGAATCCAAATCATGAATAATAACAATAATAATTAATAATAATAAAATAATAAATAATAATAATAATAATAATAATAATAATATAATTATAATGAATTATAATATATTTGCGACCACTGTCAGCCTCAGAGTTATCTCTGAGTTACCAGACCTTGCCACGTGGAGGCCAGTGGTTCGTCTTTAAGGTCCCCCCCCCCCCGCCTTCCCCAGGTTCATGTGTCCAGGAATTCATCCGTGGGCCCCCGGATGTCTCCCCTTCCTCATTTCCCTAAGGTCAGCCTCGCCTCTCTTTCTCTCTCTGCCTTCCAGCCTCAGCCTTCCCCAGGTTCATGTATCCAGGAATCCATCTGTCTGCCTCCGGATGTTTTCCCTTCCTCACTTCCCTAATTTTTCAGCTCATAAACCTGTTTCTTTCTGTCCCCAGGGTTTATGTATCCAGGAATCCTTCCGTCTACCGCCGGATATCTTCCTTCCCTACTTACCCCAAGGTCAGCCTCAAAGCATGTATTCTTGCCTTGCCCAAAGGGTTTATGTATCCAGGATCCATCCGTTCGCTCCCAGATGTCTCCCTTCCCCACTTACCCCCAAAGGGCAGCCTCAAACTGCATGTATTCTTGCCATCCCCAGGTTCATGTATCCAGGAATCCATCCGTTCGCTCCCGGATATCTCCCCTTCCCCACTTACCCAAGGTCAGCCTCAACAACAACCTTCCTCAAGTTCATGTATCCAGGAATCCATCGCTTTGCTCCCGGATTTTTCCCTTCCCCATTTCCCTAAGGTCGGCGGTGCCTTCCCCGGATCAGTGTCTCCAGGAGTCCATTTATGTCACCTGAGTGGACTCCCTTCCCCACTTCCCCAAGGTCAGCGGTATTCTTGCCAAGTAAAAGGACACAAGTGCAACTAATGTGACATTTATTGTAGCAACGTTTCGCTCTCCAGGAGCTTTATCAAGCCATTACAAACAATACATGGACACAGAGGGTATATAAAGGCTCAGAGGAGGTGAATACTAGTGAGGTACCATTTCGATGTTCACTAGTGGTAGTAGTAGTAGTAGTAGTGGTAGTGACAACAACCTGCCTCATTCCAGTTTATATTTGTCCAACCTATTTTTATGTTACCCAAGTAATAGCTTTTATATCCTTTTACCTCATGTACGAATTAATTGCTTTTTGTCACTACCACTACTACTACTACTACTACCACTAGGGACATCGAAATGGTACCCCACTAGTAAACCTAAATCGACCCCTTTAAAACCCTCTGTGTCCATTATTTTTTTGTAAGGCTTGATAAAGCCCCTGGAGGCGAAACGTTGCTAAATAAATGTCATTTTAGTTGCACTTGTCTCCTTTTACTTACATATTGTCGGTAATTCACCAATTTTTTTACGGTATTCTTTCCGTCCGCAGGGTCATGTATCAGGGAACCTTTTCCCTCTACCGCCCGGGTATCTTCCTTCCCCACTTACCCAAGGTCACCTCAAGCAGTATTCTTCCTTCTCAGGTTCATGTCCAGGAATCCGTCCGCTCGCTCCGGTGTTCCCCCTTCCCACTTACACAAGGTCGGCCTAACGCATGTATTCAGCCTTCCCCGGGTTTATTACCAGGAATCCCTCCGCTCGCTCCGATTTTTTCCCCTTTCCCCACTTACCAAAGGGGGAGCCCCAAAATTTCACGTATTCTGCCTTCCCCCGGTTTTGTATCCCCCGGAATCCACCGCTCCTCCGGTGTTCCCTTTTCCCCCCTACACAAGGCACCTCAACCACAACCTTTCCCCAAGTTTTAAACCCGGAATTTATCCCTCTCTCCCCGGGGTTTTTCCCCTTTCCCCCTTACCTAAGGTCGGCGGTTTCCTTCCCCATCAGTTTCTCCAGGGGTCAAAATTGTGTCACTGGTGGCTCCCTTCCCCCCTTCCCCAGAGTCGCGGTATTCTTGCTTTCCCTTTGGTTATTTTCCCCGGGAAACCATCCCTCTACCCCCGGATTCTCCCCTTCCCACTTTTCCCAGGGTCCCGCCCCCAACTTCAAAGTTTCATGCCCTTCCCCGGTTCATGTATCCAGGAATCCACCCCTCGCCCCCATGTTCCCCCTTCCCCCCTTACACAAGGTTAGCCTCAACCCAACCTTTCCCCAAGTTTATGAACCCCGGGAAACCACCGCCCTTTCCGATGTCTTCCGTTCCCCCCCCACCTAAAAGGGCGGCGGTCCTTCCCCCGGATCGTGTCTCCAGGGGTTACTTTTGTCACCGAGTGGCTCCCTTCCCCACTTCCCCAATCAGCGGGTTCCTTCCCGATCGTGTCTCCAGGGGTACTTTTAT
>NC_069455.1:34592554-34634316 GCF_026875155.1 Cherax quadricarinatus | reverse complement strand
GAAGATCATGTGAAAGCCCATCAATTTGAATAGAAACGGCATATAGGGAAAAAAGCATTTATAAACTGTAGGCGGGAGGGGCGCAGTCAAAGGTGGTGTAAATTTTGTTAAATTGGAAGTAGGTCGTCCCCAAGAATAGGAAAAGCGAAGAATTCCTAAATTTAAAGACCCAAGAAGTGTCTGACGGTTTGTAGAGAATGGTTCAAAACCGACATGTTACTTTTTTCAAGTTCTCCTAGTATGGACTGTAAAGCCACTGTGTGGCGAAACGTTTCCTCAATAAGATCCCAAGAGTTGCACTTGTCAAAATTTTATCAACATGTCGGTTCTCTAAACCATTCATCTACAAGCCTGAGAATGTTTAATGTTTCCCCACAACATTTTCCCCAGGGCATTCCCTTTTTCTTCATCGTTTCTACCTTTCCTTTGTCTTCTTGATCGTCAACTTCGTTCCCTGCTTCCAGCCACTGCCCAGTTTTCCTTTTGCCCTGGGGACTCAAAACAGGAGTAACTACGAACTTCTTGTTTTTCCTCGTCACCCTCCGAATCTTATCTCCCCACCCAAAAAATTGTTCCTTAAGCTTTTGGGTAAAGTTGCTCGATGGAGGGCATCTTGCTTAATTCGTAGAGAGAGCGCAAACGGTTTTCACAAAAAGGGCCTGTTTCATGTTCTTCTTTTAAATCCTTTTTGTGTTATTAACCTTCACGAGTTAATTTTCCTTTTTTTTTCATCAAAACTGCAAGAAAAGAGCTCTTCAGATCTTTAATTTCCCCACCACCAACACCACTCCTACGAAGTTAAAGTCTTCCAAACCCCCGGTTGCCTGAACTTTTCTAAAGTACTTTCCAAGTAACACCGAGTCGCCATCGCTTCCAGCCTTCAGTAAAGGTCTGACCAGCAAAATCAAAGCCCCACAACCCAGTCAATGCAGGGGTTTACCTAACCCTGTGGAGGCTGCGAAAAGATTTATGTAGTAAAACAAAAGAAATCTCGACACCCCCTCAAAAACACTTTACGCATGAGAACTAAAACGAAAACCCTGTGTACAACACAAATTCCCCCAATCACTCTGAAATTCAGGGACCCCATTAGTGACAAAGAAACAAATTTCCGCAGGAAAGGGCCCTCGATCAACACAAAAATCGTTGTTTCGAATACAATTAAACAAAAAAAAGGGCAGCTTCACCTTCTCTAAATCTTACAAAATCCTCCTAAAAACAGTAAACCCCCCACACATAGTTCTCCTTTATACTACACAAATCTTTACAGAAAAGGACATGAAACGGGCGCCTCTTCCAGTCTTATTTGTCTAACCTATTTTTATGTTACCCAAGTAATAGCTTTATATCCTTTTATCAGTACAAATTTAATTGCTCTCCATTTTGTTTTACACTACACTACAATTTATTTCACTACTACACTACTACCACCACATATTGCACCTCACTCTAGCCATTATACCCCCTTTTGGTCCATGTACTGTTTGTAACGGCTTACAAAGCCCGGGAGGCGAAACTTGCTCAATAATTCATTTTTGTTAAAATTGTGCCTTTACTTTAAACAAAATCAAGGATTAGAAAGGAATGACATCCTTCACAAAAGCCAGAGAGGTGACCCACCCCCAAATTTGGATGAAAACAATTAGAAATTTCCAATATAGTAAAACCAAAAGTTAAAGAATGAAATTTACATTGGAAGTAAAATGAATATTAATTAAACCCAAAAAAGGAGAATAAGATAAGTAAAACACTAGAGAGGGGGGAATAAAGCAAACCTTCATAACCTTAAATTTGCATAGGGAGTGAAAAAAATCAAATGAACACAAACTTGTCTTAGGGGTAGGATGGACAATAAACGTTTAATGAAGTTTTGACAATGATGAAGGAAAGGATGGGAAAAAGACTAAGAAAGGGAGGGAGAGGAAATAAGAAAAGGGGAAAAACGCAAAGTTTGTGATTTTAAGGGAAACCCCATATAAATCAGGGAGAGGTATAAAAAAACAAGAAAATGTTAAGATCAGCAATGTTTAGAGGAGAGGAGTTTGGGGGCGAAAGTTCTCTTTGTGCACTCAAAGGTGTTAGAAACAACTAACAAGGACAGACTCTTCTAAAAATAATCCTGCAATTAAGACACCCACCAAATTGCTTCGGGGAAAGGGAAAGATAACATGAGCAGAGAAAATTTTTTCATGCGGGGAAAGATGATAAGGTGAAGAATAGGAGTTTTTTTTAATTAAAAGTAGCTGTCAAGGGCAGGGATGATAACATGTTGGGGACACAGAGACGGGGGAAAGACCACTAAAACTCATGAGAACTGGAAAAATGAGAAAAAAAAGACAAAAGACAAAATGTGGTTGATTTTTAAAAAAGGGGGACGGGAAAAGATTAGAAAAAGCAGAGAAAGAGTCAGGACTGGCAAGAAAAAATACCATGCTTTTTTATCTGAGTGCGGTGCATGCAGGCTGAAAAAAGTGAACAGTGTAAAGGACAAGGGTAGTTGAAGTGAGAGTTTACGGGGAAAAAAGGAAAGAGTACGTTAAAACATCCTACTTAATGGAAAGTTTAAACTTTTGGGAGCAAAACAGACATGACAGAAGGGGAAAACCCAAGGGTGAAAATTTGGGGCCGTGGGAGAGTGGTGGGGTAATCCGAGATTTAAAGGAAATTATATTTCCCCCTTTTCTTCACCCTGCAACTTCACGTAGTTCTTCGGATAGCATAGGTTCGTACGGAACAGAGGCTTACCTTTTGGCGGGAAAGTACGGGAAAAAGAGGTCAACTTTTTTTAAAAATTGCAGTAAGAAGCCCACCCCTTCACTAAAAGGTGCAATAATTTCTTTAGGTAAAAACGCGTGGTCCAAACCAAGGATCACCAAATTTTGGAGCCATTCTTCCTCACCCATTTTTCTTTTGTGTCAACTTTCCTCTATGGGTTACCCATCAGGACTTCTTCCATTGTGGAAGACTGCATGTGAGATTCCTTTTATAGAAGCGGAAAAAAAGCTTGTACTTAGAAGCCTGGGCCCTCATGGCATGGACACCAAACCAAGGATGATCTGAAGGCTTGTCATTTACCCCTCTGAGGGGAAAAAAATATTTTGGAGATTCAGGATTTTTTTATGAAGGCATTCACTGGTTATAACTCTCTCCTCTCTCTCTCCCCCTCTCTCTCTCTCTCTCTCTCTCTCTCTCTCTCTTTTTCTCCTCTCTCTCTCTCTCTCTTTTTGTTCTTTCCTAGCCTTTTCCAATCACCTCAGACTTCGCTGTACAGAAAATATCTTTTAAGATCAAATTTTCCGGGCAAGAGAACCCTTTTGACCTTCGATTATTTATTTCCTTTCCTTGAAAGATTACTTTTTTGGGGGAATAGGGGGGAGGCATTTTTTGGCGCTGTTGCTCCTTGATGTGTGAAGTTTTTTGAAATATTATGAAGTGAATGATACTATGTCTCTTGAGGTGAAGGGTTTCTGTCTTGGGTGAAGGAGTTCTGTCTCTTGAAGTGAAGGATGTTCGTCTTTGAGGGAAAGGATGTTCTGTCTCTTGAGGGAAGGTTTTCTGCCTTGGGGGAAGGAGTTCTGCTTTTGGGGTAAAGGATGTTCGTCTCTTGGGTGAAGGATTTTCTGTCTCTTGGGGTGAATTTCTGTCTTTTTGGGGTGAAAAATGGGGGAAAAGTGGGTTTCGTTTTTTGAAAAAAACCAGGTTTTCCCCTGACTTTTGAAGGACGGGAAGATGTTCTGACTCTTGAAGAGAGATGTTCGTTTTTGAATGAAAGATTTTCTGTCCTTTTATTATAAGTTGATTTTTTAATTTTGAGGTTTTCATGTTTTATAAATCCTTTTTGATGTAATAAGTTATGTAAATCTGGGTGAGTAATGGAAGCTTCTTGTAATGTTAAAGAAGTAAAATTTCCCTTTTTTGGGAATGATGTTTTTTTGCACATGGGTGAAGGAGTGTGGTTGGTCTTTTCTTTTTTGATGTATTTACATTATTTCTCTCTTTTAATGTTTGAGTATTTTAACATCTTTTTTTAATTGAAATAAATCAATTTTTTCCCGATGTGAAAATGCTTTTGTGAAATACCGGTAAGTGGGGATGTTCCTCACTCTGATAATGTGAAAGATTTTCCCTGTGTCTAAATTGATGAGTGAAAATATTCCATGTCTCTAATGATCATGGAATTTTTTAGCAATCTTTTTCTGTGAATAGTTCATTTCACTTTATGAACGAAGATGTGTTTAAAATTTAAAGGAGATTCTTGGGTCACTGGGTGAACCGAATATTCTGTGGCGTTCTTGATTATTTGAAACTTGTTTTTGTGTCTCCGTTGCACAAGAATGTTTTGTCTCTCTCCTATGCTGTGAAGAATTTTTTTTTTTCCTCCTGATGCTGTGAAGATTTTTTTGTCTCTCCTGATCTGTGAAGAATGTTTTGTCCTCCCTGATCTGTGAAAATGTTTTGTCTCCAGCTGTGAAGAATGTTTTGCTCTGATGCTGTGAAGAAAAGTTTTTTCCCTGTGCTGTGAAAATGTTTTATGGTTCCTGTTGCTATCAAAATGTTTTTCCCCTTTTCTCCTGATGATAAAATTGACACTGTGCAAATCTTTGGGGATCTTTTTTGGGAAAAGTTTCGCCACAAGGGGCTTCATCATCCCTACAAAGGAGAATCTTGAAGAAAAGGAGGAGAAGAGGTAATCAGCCCTCAACCTTGAGTCGATGTGGTCTTCCATCATTTGAATAGAAACGGCATACGTCTGAATGGAGCTTTTAAAAAAGTTGGCAGGGAGGTGAAGCAGTCATAGGGCGTGTAACATTTGTTCAATGTTGAAGTAGGTTTGGGCCAAAACAAAGTTACCAAATTGCTGCTTTACCCCTCTGCCAACGGTTTATAAGCCCTTCTCAGCACGTATGCCGTATTCTATCAAGAAGATGAACTGACCACATGACTCAAGGTTAGGGACTGATTACCTCTTTCCTTGTTTTTCAAGATTCTCCTTTGTATGGACTGATGAAGCCCTGGTGGCGAAACGTTTTTCCCCTAAAGAACCCCAAAATTTTACTGTTCTAATTTATCAACATTCGGTTCTCTGAACCATTCACTACAAAAACCCCCTATGTGTAAGAAAAGTTTTAGTGTCTCCCGTTTTCTTCAAAAAAGTTTTGTCCTCTCTGATGCTGAAAAATGTTTTTCTCTCTCAGAAGATGAAGGAATGTTTGTGTGCTTCTGTTGATCAAGAAGTTCTTGTTTCTTCTGATGTTGTGAAGAAAGTTTGTGTTTACTTCTCATAATGTTTTGAATGATTTTCTCTAGCTGTAAAAATGATTTGTGTCCTTTCCGATGCTGTGAAAATGATTTGTGTCTCCCTGTGCTGTGAAGAATGATTTTTGGGTTCCCCCTGAGTTGAAGAATGATTTTGGGTTTCCCGATCTGTGAAGAATGTTTTTTTTCTCTTTTTTGCTGTAAGAAGCTTTGTCCTCTTTTGATGCTGTGAAAATGTTTTTTTCTCCTCCCCTGATGCTGTGAAGAAGTTTTTTTCTCTCTCCTGAGCGTGAAGAATTTTTGTCTCCTTTTGATGCTGTAAAAGTTTTGCTCTCTCCTATGCTTGAAGATGTTTTGTCCTCTCCTGTGGTGAAATGTTTGCCTTTTTGATGCTTTTAAGAATTTTTTTGCCCCCCGATGCTGTGAAGAAGTTTTTGGGCCTCTCCCGATGGGAAGAAGTTTTGTCTCTCTTTTTATGCGTGAAGAATTTTTGTTTTCTCCCTGACGCTGTGAAAATGATTGGGGAGTGTGGGGAAAAATGTTTTTTCTCTCCTGATTGTGAAAATGTTTTGTCTCCCCTTCCGAGCTGTGAAAAAGTTTTTTTTCTCTTTTTAGGTGAAGAATGTTTTGTCTCCTCCTGAAGCGTGAAAAATGTTTTTGCTCGGATGCTGTAAGAATGTTTTTTTCTTTTCTCCTATCTGTGAAGAAATTTTTCTCCCTGATGTGTGAAGAATGTTTAGTGTTTTTTTCCTGATGGTGAAAATGTTTGTCTCTCTTTTTTGCTGTGAAGAATGTTTTGTCTCTCTCCTGATGCTGTAAAAATGTTTTTTCTCTCTCCTGACGTGAAGAATCTTTTGCGCTCTCGATGAATAAAAAAAATCGTGGGAGCCTCGATGACGTCAAGAATGTTCTGTCACAATCGTACGTAAAATGAAAATATATGGCTATCACATGATGTGAAGTTTTTTTAGTCTTCGTGATGTGAAGATACTTTGTGAGTCTTGGTGATGTGGGTTATATTCTGTGCCAAAATTAATGACGCAAAGGAATTTTTAATGTTTTACATGAAAGGATGTTTCCCTGACGCTTCCCGATGAAGGAGTTATGTAACTCCGTTTTTATGCTTGGGTAGCTTTGATCATTTAATGTAATAATTCTGTGACACTCTTGATGATCCGAAGAATGTTCTGTGTTCATATTAATGGATGGAAATTTTTTGATTCCATCCATTGAAGGGTGTTCTGTGAATCTTTAGTATCTTTTGGATGATCTGTGACTCTGAAGAAGTGAAGGATATTATGTGATTTGATGATACGAAGGATCTTTTGTGACTCTTCTGACTGCAAGATGTTCGTGACGCTAAAGAATTGAAGGTGTTCTGTGATATTATTGAAATTAAAGAAAAGTTTTTTAGCATACCGTGGCTACCTAAACAATCCGGGCGGCTGCTCCCAAACCGTGGCTACCTACAACAATACCGTGGCGGGTGCCAATATCGTGACTGGCCCCAAAATACAGGTGCCGCTACAATACCTGATGGGTGCAACAATGCCATGGGTTGTTGCTACAAAACCCGGGGTGGCTGCTACAAAAACCGTGGCTACTTACAATAACGTTGCTGGGCTACAATACCGTGACTGGCTGCATCAGTACGTGAAAGGGTGCCACAAAACCATGGCCTGCTGCACAATCCGTGACGGTGCAACAAAACGTGACTGGCTACAAAACCATGGTTGGCTGCTACAATAAATGTGGCTAGCGCTACAAAAAGCGTGCTGGCGGTCAGTACTGTGGCTAGCTGCATCAAACCATGACTGGGTGCTACAAATCATGGCCCGCTGCACAGTTGTATGGTGCAAGAAAACCGTGGCTGGCTGCACAGTACCCTTCTGAGTGTTTCAATACCGTTGTTGGGTGCACAATACCATTGCGGGGATACAACAGCGTGATGGCTCAAGTACTTTGACTGGCTGCAAAAATACCGTACGGTGCAATAATACCCGGGGTGGCTTTAAAAGTCCCCTGGCGGTTGCTACAAAACCGTGACTGGCGAACAATACCGTGACATGCTCTCAATACCCCTGGGTGGCTGCAACAATACCTTTTCTTGTTCTAACAATACCATGGATAACGCTACTACCGTGGCTGACTGCAACAAACCGTGACTGGCTGCAACAATACCTGGTTGGCTGCTTCAATACCGTGGGGGGCGCTCCCCAAAACCGTTTTGGCTGTCTAGCGCGACTGGCTGCTATAAACCTACTGGGTGCTACAAAACCATGGCCCGCTGCACAATGCCGTTTCTGGGTGCTACAAAACTGTTGCTGGCTGCTACAAAAACCCTGCTGGCTGCTCAATAGCGTGACTGGGTGCTACATTACTGTACTGGGTGCAACAATACTGTGGCTGGGGTTTAAAAATACCCTGGCTGGTTGTTAAAATAGTGACTGGCTGCACAATACCATGACATGCGCAACAATACCGGGGCTGGCTGCAACAAAGCGCGACTCTGTTATAAAACCGTGGCCGGGCAAAAAAACCGTGGCTTTTTCCACAAACCCCGGGCTGCTTTTACAATACCGAATTTGCTCAAGATACCGTGGGTCCCCGTTGCAATCCGGGCTTGTTTCAACAATACCATGATAGGCTACAAAACCCGGGGCTGACTGCACAATACCGGGCTTGCTGTAACATACCATGGATAAATGCTACAAATACCGTGACGGGGCCGAAAATCCGTGGCTGGCTCAACAACCCGGGGCCCGTTTGCTACAATACCCTGGGTGCTCAATACCGAGGGGCTGCAACAATCCCGGGTGGTTTCAACAATACCGGGGTGGCTGTAACAACAGGGACTGGCTACATAAAACGGGGGGGATCAAAAAAACCCCGGCTGGCTCCTACAATACGGGGCGGTGTAACAACAGCGGATGGCTATATAATAAACGGGGGTGAGCAAAAAAAAACCCGGGCAGCCCCTAAAATACCGTGACTGGCTGTAAAACGCGAGACGGCACTATAATAACGTGGGTGGGCAACAAAACCCGGCGGCCCCCTACAATACCGGGGCGGTGAAACAAAGCGAACGGGCTACTATAAAAAACGTGGGGTGGATGTAACAAAACCCGGGCTGGCTCCTAAAAAACTGTGGTGGCTGAAACAAACGCGACTGGTACAAAATTTACGGGGTGGATGCAACAAAACCCGGGCGGCCCCTACAATACCGGACTGGCTGCTAAGTACCGGGGCTGGCTGCTAAAATAACGTGGATACTGCTACAATACCGGGGTTGATGAATGATGATAGAGTTCTGGACCTTAAAGATAAAAAGGATTTTCTCTCTCCAGAAATTCACACCCCACTAAAAAATTTTTAATAAAATCAAAATTTAATATATATGGTTTTTGCTAGTCAATATCTTAAAAAGTACCTACATGCGATAGCTTCCTAAAAATGTTGTAGCAGGATAGGATTTTTTTCGGGGAAACCAAATAAGGGAAAATTCACGAAATTATCCTGGGAGGGGTCTACAGTGCCCAAAAACAAACGCAGGAGGCCAAACACCCGATTGTAAGACGACATTTAGGAAAGTTGTGGGGACCATAAGCGGAGGAAAAGGTGAGAGACAAACTGAGCGATTTATCAGTACATCAGAAAACCGCAGCGTCCTGGACATGACTGGAGACAACATTGTAACTCAAACTCTTACTTCGGCTTCGTAATGCTTCGTTGTTTGTGATTAAGGCTTGTGATATTTCACTACGTGCAAAGAAACTATAATTCCTGGTTATGTGATGGATATTAGTAACATTATTCGGATCTAATTAAGTAAAACAATATGGTTAAAGGAAATTAGAGCAAATTTAAGAAAAAAAATCGAAATTTCGAGAAGGATAACTTACTAGACGAAAATAAAGAAGAACGTGAAACAGATGAAATAAACAGATATAATAATAACTAATTGATTATAGGCATCAAATCGTAATGCTTATAATCTAAACCGATGGTAACGTTACTAAATACACGTAGTTTTGTAGAAAACGAAACAAAAAATCTGAATTTGAAAGGACGAGTTGCACCAAAGGCTTTTCGAAAAAAAAAAAAAGTCTTCAGATACATAAAGTATAAGAAATTTAAACCAACAGTAGAATCAATAAGTAGCGGAATACGGCCAGAATAAAAACCAATAACAGATTTTTGCTCTATACTCAACACAAAAACATCCGTATCCACCGTGATCATCACACTAATACTTCCAGCGGTTTAAATTTATTTCAGGAACTGACACTGATAAACTAAATATTGACGAAATTAGCGCTGTAGAACTTGATTTATTAATATATTAAGCAGAAGAGGTGAATTACATGCCAGCGATATGAAAGATTATTTTGCTACCATTTGTAGGTAAGGTAGCGATAGATTGCCAAAGTATTTACAATCATCCACCCCAATTTTAGATAAATAATTGGGAAAAGATAGGGTGACGATTGTAAATTTTCTGGAACTTAATAAACTTATTAAGAAGAGCCAAGGCGTGGAATCCGCAGCAAAAAGATAATGCCTTATTAACTTCCTAGAGAAAAATGGATTTGTAAGTTAAAAATAGGCGAGGAGAGTTATTAAAATGGAGAGTAGAGGTATTGGGAAAGATGGAGGTGGATATTTTGAGGGAATTTGTTAAATGTTGAGAAGATAGGGTAGCTGTGATTCGTGTTATAGGGCAAGGAGGAATAACATCTTGTAGGTGAGGAAGAGCCAGTTGTGATGTTGTGGGGGAGTTCGTGAGGCAGTAGGTAAATGAAAGGGGGTAATGCAGCCGGGGATTGATGGGATAAAGATAGAAATGTTAAAAGCAGGTGGGGATTATAGTTTTGGCAGTGGTTGGTCAATATTTAATAAATGTATGGAAAGAGGGTTTAATGGTACCTAGGGATTGTGCAGAGAGCTTGCATAGTCCTTTGTATTAAAGGTCATAAGGGGGAATAAAAGAGAGTGCAATAAAATTATAGGGGGATAAAAGTCTGTTGACGTGTATCTGGTAAGAGTGTATGGTAGAGTTATAATTGAAAGATTAAGAGTAAAGACGGAGAATAGATAGCAGATGAAACAAGGAGGCTTAGGAAAGGTTAGGGGGTGTTTGTGGACCAGGGTGTTTACAGTGAAATTATAAGTGAACAGTATTTAGATAGGCTAATAAGAGGAGTCTTTGTGGCATTTAAAGGATTTGGGAAAAGGCGTATGATAGGGTGGATAGGGGGGCAATGTGGCAGATTGTTGCAAGTGTATGGTGTAGGGGTAGGTTACTGAAGGCAGTGAAGAGTTTTTACGAGGATAGTGAGGCTCAAGTAAGGTATGTTGGAAAGATGGTGAATTTTTTTCCCCAGTAAGGTAGGCCTTAGACAGGGATGTGTGATGTCACCGTGGTTGTTTAATATATTTATAGATGGGTTGTAAGAGAAGGAAGTAAATGCGAGGGTCTTGGCAAGAGGGGTGGAGTTAAAAGATAAAGAAATCACACACAAAATGGGAGTGTCACAGCTGCTCTTGCGATGACACTGGTCTTGGGAGGATTCTGAAGAGAAGTTGTCAGAGATTGGTGGATGAATTTGGTAGGGTGTGCAAAAGAAGAAAAATTAAAGGGGTATACAAGGAAAGAGTAAGGTGTATGAGGATAACAAAAAAGATTAGGTGATGAAAGTTGATTATCAGATTGGAGGGAAGAGAGTATGGAGGAGAAGTGAAACGATCAGATATTTGGGAGTGAGTTCAGCGGATGGGTCTAGAAAGATGAGGTGAATCATAGAATTGATGAGGGGAAAAAGAGAGGTGGTGCACTTAGGAGTCTGGGTGGAGACAAAGAACTAAGTCCTTGGAGGCAAGAGGGGAATGTTGAGAGTATAAGTTTTTACCAACCTCTTATATGGGGGTGAAGCGTGGGGAGCATGAATGTTGCAGCGAGGAGGAGGCTGGAGGCAGTGGAGATTGTCATGTTGAGGGCAATGTGTGGTGTGAATATATGCAGAGAATTTCGTAGTTTGGGAAGTTTAGGAGGAGGTGTGGGAATTACCCAAAACTTGTTGTCAGAGGGCTGAGAAGGGATGTTGAGGTGGTTCGGACATCCCCCCCCCCCCCCCCCCCCCCCCCCCCCCCCCCCCCCCCCCCCCCCCCCCCCCCCCCCCCCCCCCCCCCCCCCCCCCCCCCCCCCGAAATGTAGAGAGAATGGAGCGAAACAGAAAGACTTCAAGAGTTATCAAGTCTGTAGTGGAGGAAGGCGGGGTAGGGGTCGGCCTAGGAAGGGTTGGAGGGGGGTAAGGGTGTTTAGTTTGTGCGAGTGGGCTTGGACTTCAGCAGGATGGTGAGCGTGTTTGATAGGACGTGAATGGAGACAAATGGTTTTTAATACTTGACGTGCTTTGGAAAGTGTGAGCCAAAGTAACATTTATGAAGGGATTCAGGGAAAACGGCAGCAGGCCGGGACTTGAGTCCTGGAGATGGGAAGTACCAGTGCCTGCACTATGAAGGGAGGGGTGTTAATGTTGCAGTTTTAAAAAAACTGTAAGTGTAGAGCAACCCTTTCTGGCAAGGACAGTGATGGAGTGAATGATGGTGAAAGTTTTTCCTTTTTTCGGGCCACCTGCCTTGTGGGAATCGGCCAGTGTGTGATTAATAAAATATATATATATATATATATATATTTATATTATATATAAATAATATTTATATATATTATATATATATATATTTATGAAGGGATTCAGGAGAAACGGCAGGCCAGGGACTTGAGTCCTGGAGATGGGAACGTACAGTGCCTGCACTCTGAAGGAGGGTGTGGTTAATGTTGCAGTTTTAAAACTGTAGTGTAGAGCACCCTTTCTGGCAAGACAGTTATGGAGGATGTGAATGGATGGTGAAAGTTTTTCTTTTTCGGGCCACCCTGCCTTGGTGGAATCGGCCAGTGTTGATAAATAATAAAAATATATATATATTATATACTATATATATATATATATATATATATATATATTTTGGAAAAGGGTTCAGGGAAACCGGGGAATTCCGGACTTGAGTCCTGGAGAGGGGAAGTACAGTGCCTGCACTCTGAAGGAGGGGTTGTTATGTTGCGTTTAAAAACTGTAGTGTAAAGCACCTCTGGCAAGACAGTGATGGACAGTGAATGAAATGGTTTGTGAAAATTTTTTTCTTTTTTCGGGCCACATCTGCCTTGGTGCGATTCGGCCGGTGGTGATAATAACCCCCCAAAAAAAGAAATAATATATAATATTATATATATATATATATTATATATATATAATATATATATATATATATATATATACAAGTCAGCCGTCTCCCACCCAGGCAGGGGTGACCCACAAAAAGAAAGAAAATCACCCCAAAAAGAAAATACTTTCATCACCATTCAACACTTTCACACTTCATAATCACTGTTTTTGCAGAGTCTCAGGAACTCAACAGTTTAGAAGCATTATACGTATAAAAATACAAATATCTCTCCAAACTGATAATATCCCAAACCCCTCATTAGAGTGCAGGCATTGTACTTTCCCATTCAGGGAGTCAAGTTAGGCTATATAAAATAATCGGTTTCCCTGAATCCTTTCACTAAAATATTACCCTGCTCACACTCCAACAGATCGTCAGGTTCCCAAATACTATTGTCTCCATTCACTCCTATCGGAACATGCTCATGCACGCCTGCTAGAAGTCCAAGCCCCTCCCCCACAAAACCTCCCTTACCCCTTCCTTCCACCTTTTCGAGGGACGACCCTACCCCGCCCTTCTTCCCCTAGAAGAATTATACGCTCCTCCATGTCATTCTATTTTGCCATCCATTCTCTCTAAATGACCAAACCCACCTCAACAAACCCCTCTTCAGTCTCTGACTAATACTTTGATTACTCCACACCTTCCCTTTATTTCCACACTCCGAATTTTCTGCATATATCGGACTAGTTTGCGAAATTTTTTTAAGCATATATATATACATATATATATATATATATATATTATATATATATATATTTTATATATATATATATTAATATATATATATATTATTTATATATATAGATATAAATGTAGTATATATAGATTTCAATCGAGTATTGCTTGCTGGGAAAATAAAAGCAACGATATAGGATACTAATTCCAAACTCTCCAGCAGAAAGTTGTATTCCTGTAGAGACGTAGGTGTTTAAGTTGCAAGACGTACAATGGAGCTCCCCGGGATCGAAGTTCATGTTGACGAAGTACATAAATGATATCCGAGAGAGTCTGTCATGAAAAAGCAAAATTTGCTGAGGAGGAAACATATTGGGGAGAATAGGACACCATCTGTAGAAGACAGAATATTCAGAGCGACCTTGAAGATACCCAGTGGGTCGAAGGGGTTGGGAAGACGAGTTTGAGAGTAGAGAACGAGTGCAAAGTTATGTATTTGATAAGTAACAATCTAAAACAACAACACAAAAAGCTTTCCAGAAAATTAAAAAAACGAGAGAAGAAAGGGCCCTTGGAGTAACATTTTAAAATAACCTCAAACGTACCAAACTATCCCTATCAGCGCCCAAAAATTCATGGGTAGAAATTTCAACCACAAACACTAGACCACAAATATTGAATCTTTAATGCACTTGTTAGACCGTTTTTTGGGATTTTCTTTCTCTTTTTGGGTTTCCCCAAATTCATAAACTGTAGGAGAATGGAGCAAAAACAGAGTGACTTAAAGGGAGTGTATAGTCTGTAGGGGAAAGGGAAGGCGGGGTAGGGGTCGGCCATGGAAAGGGTTGGAGGGGGGGGGTTTAAAGGGGGTTTTTGTGTGCGAGGGGCTTGGATTCCAGAGGCATCGTGAGCGTGTTTATGGAGTGAATGGAGACAAATGGTTTTTAATATTTGACGTGCAAATCACCTGTTACTGTGATCTTATGTTATATATAAAAAATTATATATATATATATATTTTTTATATATTTTTATATATATATATAAAATTAATTTTTAATATATATATATAAGAGAATACGAATATCAAAAAAAGCCATCCATCACTCAGAAAAATGTGAGAAAAATCAAAGCCTGAAATATTTTTTCATTAGAAAAATGGAAATAGAAAAGATTTTTGTAAAAACCTTGAGATTTTGTTATGGTCCTGACCCAGGCACAAAAAACCCTGAAGTGCTGAATTAGTCCATAACCCGAAACAAGGGAATTGAATTACAAGCAGAAGATGAAATGCGAAAGGGTGCACAATTTTTTTTCTTTTTTTACAAAATTTATAGCAGAATTCAGTAAGCTACTGTTGAAGCTTAAACAAAAAATACAAACGCAGTCAAGAACCAGCTAGACAGCTTTTTAAAGTAAAGGGAAATTAAATGATACTACGTGAGGACTTGAATATTTGTTGCTGGGGGTTTGTTCAGAAAATGCTGGGCATCTTTGACTATGATGTAACCTCTGTTGAGCTGAAGTGACCGTTAAGTTAAGGAAACCCCAAAACCAGAGTAGAACCATTGCTACAAATATTTTGTCGTATGTAGAGAATAAAGGGGGAAACGTTACTAAATTAAGGAGGAGTTTTTTCCCGTCTTTCTTCCACATTCATCTTTTCTATAAATTCCATGTCATTTTTAAATAGAATGGTTATTTTTTCTCTTTTTTCTTGCCAGTAGTTTTCGAAGGGGGTGGTGAGTGTGTAAAAGTTTTCCCCCCTTTTCCTGACTCACACGCTTATATAAAAAACGATAGCCCTTTACCTAGGCGAATTGAAGCTCTTCTGAAGACTCAGTAGGCTTTCACTGACGTGAATGTGTTTGTGATTCTTGATGTGAACAATTTTTTGTGACTCTTAAAAAAGTGTTTTATATTCTGAAACTCTCTTGGGTAAAAGGATATTCTGTGATCTGATCAGGAAAATGATTTTTCGGACTTTTTTGGTTGTAGGAGGTTCTGTGTCCATGAGTGTGTAGGATGTGCGCGACTTACATTTGCTAAGTTGTTCTTTGATTCTCTTACAAATAAGAATTAAGCACTTTTGAGGTGAAAGTTATTTGAAAAAACGAAAAGATTTTAAGAATGAAGAAAGGGTAGGGTGACAATGTGTGAGCGTGGAGATTGTAATTATGAGAGAGAGAGAGAGAGGAGGGGGGGAGTACATATGAAAGACGATGCAGCGGTTTGGGGAAATCCACAGCCAGACTATCAGTGAGGGATTAATCTTTTTGTACCAAGAAAAAAGAAAATCGTAAATTTTCTAGGTGCAGCGGGGAAGAAAGGATGAGGGGGGGAAAAGGTTTCCCCCCCTCCACCCCCTCCGGCAATACCAGCACGAAAACAAAGGGAAAAAAAACCCCATAACTTTTGGGAAAAAAATGCACGGAAATTTAAAAGGAGAGGGAGGGGAAAGTCGAGGGTACTTACCTTTTTATGGTTAAAGGGGGGTCGATTTTAGCCCTGGCCCCACCTTTCTTAGGTTCATCCATCGTATTTCTCAAAAATGTTGTTGGACCCTGCCTTCACTATATCACTCTAAGATAATTCCCCTCCTAAAAAAATCTTGGCCAAGAATAACTTCCTAAAAAACCCCTGTGACTCATGTGAGTCTTCACCTTCCAGTTCTGACCCTTGTTGCTCTTTTCCACTTTGGAATTCTGTCCTGACCCACCTTGCAGTGGCCTCTCAGTATTTTTTTGTTGTTATTATGCCCCCCCCTTATTTCTCCTGTGTTCCAGTGTTTCAGGTTGGTTTCCCCTTAAACCCTCTACCGTAGGAAAAACCCCCTCTTTTGGGATAGTCTTGCTGCAAACCCTTTGCATTTCTCTAATTTTTTGACGTGTTTAACTGGGTTTGGGGGTTTTTATATGGTGGTACATCTCCGTATGGCCTGATGGGGACAGTGTCAATCCCGTGCATGACCCCTTATTTTAATGTCGATTGGTTTTCTCGGGTTTTGAAGGTGCCCGTATGCTGCAGCATTTATTTGGTTTATTTACGCCTGGCCCATGGCTTGTATGCTGTTCCCCCAAGACCCTCTTCCTCGAGTGGTTTGACCCTTTGACTTTTGGGCGTACTCGTCTGCTGTCTTATGTCCCCCCCCAATCTTATAAACTTTGCACTTGCGGGGGAAATCAAGGACCCTTTGCAGACCAGGATTGCACCCTGTCGAGACCCCTTGTGGGTTTACATTACCTTTGTAGAGAAGGGTTTAAGAGAACCGAAGTTGATAAATTGGGAACAATGGCAACTCTTGGGTATTTTATGGGGAAAAAGTTTCGCCACACAGTGGCTTCAAGCCCATACAAAGGGAATTTTGAAGAAAGGAGGAGAATGAGGTAATCTGTCCCTCAACTTGAGTGATTTGGTCAGTCCAAAATCTTGAATGAATACGGATACGTGCGAGAAGGAGCTTATAAACCTTTGGCAGGGAGGGGGCCCAGCAGTCAAGGTGGTTTTAACATTTGTTCAATGTTGAAGTAGGTTCCCCAAGAATTGGGCAAGCGAAGTTTCCCCAAGTATTAAGATCCCAAAAAGTTGCAGTGTTGACAGGTTGTAGATGAATGGTTCGGGAAAACCGACTGTTGAAAAAATTGACACTGTGCAACTTTGGGTATCTTTTTGAGGAAAACGTTTCGCCACCGTGGCTTCATCAGTCCATAAAAAGGGGAAAATCTTAAAGAGAATCTTCAAGTTTTCCCCTTTTGTATGGAGATAAGCCACTGTGGGGGCGAAAACTTTTCCTAAAAAAAACCCCAAGAGTTGCACATGTGTTAATTTATTTACATTTTCCTCTTTCACTTGTTTCTCCTAATTTCACCCCGTTTGTGAGACACCTCTGACTTTACCCCTTCTGTCTGTCATTCAGATTTAGGGAAAAACACATGGACCTAGGACTCACGTTGTGAACCCCCCTCGAACAGCATGCACCCCGACATCGTCTTGGACCAAAACGTTTTTTTCCCCCTGTCGGGTTTTCCCTGATCCATGCAGAACTTTCCTTCCTATTCCTGCCTGCTCCTCTTTTTTTAACGGTCTTTCTTGGAACTGTGTCAAAACCTTTCTTACGTCAACCATCCCACTTTTCCCCTATCTTATACTGTTTCCTTGTCATAAAATTCATTGGTTCGTGATGCAGGTTTTCCCTTTCCTAAAAACCGTGCGGGTTTGTTGTTTAAGCTATTCCCCCTAGGTGCCCCAAACTTTCTCCAGATAATTTTCCCCGTGTTTTTTACTTTATAGTCAGTAGCAGTGGTCTGGGGTTTTATTGCTGTCTTTCATTCTACTTTCTTAAACTTCGCTGTTTTAACATTTGCTGCCCCCCCTTTCCTCAGGCAGTTACCTGGTTTAAATAAATTAATTAAAGATTGTGCTGGGGCAGACACAGTTCCTCTGTTTCCCTTTCTCTGGGGGCCAGGGGAAAATGTTTTGGGGTTTACCGCCATCGAGGAATCTGTTCACCTAGCAGCTTTTTTTCCCCCTCCTTGGTTATGTGCAGTGTGTCCGCACTCGTTGGAGCATCCCCCGCCTCGTTTGTGGAACCATTGTCTCTATGGAATACTTCCTAAATCTTGTGTTGGTTTTTACTTTTCCTGGTTACTTTTGTGAGCCCCCTTTCCCTTTCCTCACCCTAATACCCGGTTCTTCCATTTTTTTTCCTCCAAAGGGTTTTGATAAACTTTGGGCCCAATGGCATTTGATGCTATGTCTTTCGATTCAGGCTCGGTTTTCCTTATCCAGTTATTCTTTTGACTTTCGACTCAGCTCCCTTTTTTCCGGGCCCTTTTGCCTTCAAACTTTTTCCGTGCTCAGACATTGGCTTTGGACTTTTTTCCCCTCTAGAAAAAACACGGGTCACTCGGTTTTTTCCCTTTTTTGTTCCCCTTTGGTATGAACTTCTTTCTCTGCTTTTCTTCACTTAGTGGTCACTGCCCCATCTTTTAAATTTAGTTTTTTTTTAGTTCTCTTTTCACTGTACCTTATCGGGAAACCCCATCAAAACCTTAAAGGACCAAAAACATTGTATAAAATCGCAGCTGCTAGAAAAATGACGGGGTGGAAAAATGAGAACCTTCAAAACTGGGATCCCAACCCAATGATGACACTTTTCAGGTCGCTTGTTCACTAGGCTGGAATATTTGCACACTAACAGCCCCCTTTAAAGGCAGGTAAAATTTTGCTGACCTAGAAAATGTACAGAGAACCTTCACGGCGCGCTAAGGGATAAAACCCCTAAATTTCTGGGAGCGCTTAAAAGTTCCTTAACCGTTTTCCCCGGGAACGCAGGCGGGGGGAACATGATTTATAACTGGAAAATCCTAGGGACTGTCCCGAACTTGCCACGAAAATCACTCGCAAGAAAGCAAAAGTTGGAGACGATGAAACACCCCCAGTAAAAAAAGGGGTGTGAAATGCAGTTTAAGACCCAATACAATAAGTGTCGGGGCCGAGACGTTCAATCCCTCCCGCAACATAAGGGGGATTCAACGCCCCTGGCAGTCTTCAAGATGGCATTGGAAAGCCCCTAATCGGTACCGCCCAGCCGGGTGGGCTGTCTTTGGATTGCGTCAGTCAGCAGTAACACCCGGTTGACAGACTCTGACCCACCGGGGGCCTGTTCAAGCCGGGCACGGGGGCGTTGCCCCCCGGAAACCTTCCAGGTAAATCGGGTTTAATCCCGTGTCTTCCTTTTTTTTAAAGTTTGGTTTGGCTGTTAACTCTCAAAGTATTTAAAACACAGGCGTCGTGGTGACTACCCAAGTTCCCTGTTCCTGGGGTTCCCGGGGTTTTTCCCAGGGATCAACGCCCCGCCCCAGGCCCTGACCGGCCCCCCGGTAGATCGGGATAACCCCGGCTTTTTACTGGGGCCGCCGGGGTCCAACGTACGAGCCACAGCCGGTGATCCGGCACTGTTTTTGGGTATTTGTCCAGCTCTTCTTAAAGGCAGCCAGGGGTTTTTTGTATTTCCCCCAAATACTTAGGGAGGTGTTGAACAGTCTTGGGCCCCGGACACTTTGGGTTTTCCTTAGTGTACAATGGCGCCCCTATTTTTAATTGGGGCATTTTGCATCCCCTCCCCAAATTTTTTTTTACTTTCGTAGGGATGATTTCGTGTGCGATTTGGGACCTTTCCCTTCCCGGTTTTCCCCAAGTGTAGATTAGAATATCTCCCCCTCTGCGTTCCAAGGGTTTCAAGTCGAGTGTTCCCAAAGCGTTCCCAGTAGTTAAGGTGCTTGACAGAACTTTAGGGAGTAAAGGATCTCTGTACATCTTTAGCTCTGCAAATTTTACCTGCTTTTAATGGGGATGTTAATGTACGCAGATTCCAGCCTAGAGAGAAAAATAAATAAGTCTACTGGCTTGGCATCTTCGTTTTGACGTTCACATTTCCATCCATCTTTTTTTTTGCACTTGTGATGTGGCATGTTGGATCCTTTAAAGGAGATCCTCAGACATTACAACTCCATGTCCCTTACATTGTTTTTCCCCTTATTGTATGGCCGGTTTTAGTACACTCTTTTAGTTATTTTCTCTCCCGTTTTCCTAACGGAAGTTGGAAAAATTGTCCTCATTGAAATCATATTGTTTTCGTTTCCCCAAAGGAAAATTTTTTATACTTCTTGGAGGTTAACCGATCCTCAGCAGATGCAGTCATGGATCCTAGTATCATCGCAAAAGGATGATTTCGGTGCTTGGGGTATATCTTGTCTATGTCTGATATGAGGTGAGGAAAAAAGATGGGGGGGGGTCTGTACCTTGTGGGGAAAAGGCTCTTCACCATGGGAGCCCCCGATTTAACCTGTTGACCACTACTTTTGTGTTCGATTTGTTAGGAAGTTGAAGTCCTCTCCCCCCTTTTCCCCGTTTTCCCTTTTGCAGTATTTTGTGGGGTATTCGCCCGATCGCATTTGTCAAACGTTTTGCAAAGTCTGTGTATTACATTTCATTTTATTTTTTTCCAGTGAAACCAGGCCTATCATAGTGATCCCGTAGTTTGAGAGGGAGGAGCGACCCGCCCTGAACCCCTGTTGCCCCGGATTGTGAGGATTTTTTTTGGGGAAACCGGTGATCTGCAACCCGCTTCTTAGCTTTTTCAAGATTTTTTTTATGTGGGACGCAGAGCTATTGGTCTATAGTTCTTTTGCTAATGCTTTGCTGCCCCTTTTTGGGTTGGGGGTATATCCCTTGTTTTAAGTGCTGTGGAATTTCCCTGCCAAGCTCCCTCCATAGTGTATTGGGCCGCGGAGGGGGTTTTTTGCAGTTCTTAATGAATACAGAGTTCCCCGAGTCGGGTCCGGGGTGATGCATGGAATGTTGTCAAAGGCTTTTCGAAGTCTATCGGAGTTAGTGTAAAAGTCGGAAATTGGGATACATTTTTTGGATTTTTTGGGCCATCCATGAAGAAAACATTTGGGGGCGTCGATCTCGATGATTAGTGGCCCCACTAAAAACGGTCGTACAGGATTTCGTATTTCACTCATTTCCCTTTTTGCTCTGTGTAAGTCCCATCCCGTTGAGTAAGGGCCCGATATAAATGTGGTATTTGCCTTATTTTGGCAAAGAAAAAAAAATTTCGATTTCTTTCAATTTCCCCAATGCTTTAAGTCTCCTGTCTCTCATGGTTTTCCCGTAAGAGTCATTTTAAATTAGTTCGATAGTTTCCATTTCCCCGGTGCGCCTCCCTTTTGTGTATCAGATATTCTGGCACTCCGGGAGCTCATGATCTTCGTCTTCTTCTGTAGAGGGGGCGTTTTCTCTTCCAGTTTACTCCTGCTCTTCTTCTTTTTTTAGGAGAATAGCCTGAAAAATGCTTCAGCTGCCGGGAAGTTTATCCCCTTTTAAGGCACTGGTTTGGATCCCGCCATTTAAGTATTTCCCAACATGTTTCATTTTTGGAAAGGGGTTTTCCTGGTCCCGTTGATGTTCTTGTTGTTGAGTTGTATTTTGTGAAGACACCTTCACAGGTACCTGATTTGTGATCAGGACCCCTTTATGTACCCTTTGGGCTTCGATTAGGTTGTTTTATCGGATTGTTGTTTTTGATATTCTTTTGTTCTTATAGGTCCCCATTTTTTTTAAGTAAGATCAAGTGTGTTTCTAGTTTGTTGGTCCAAATTTCTGGCTTAAGGTGTTTTTTGCCGAGATTAGTAGCTCATGTGTGTGGACCTTTTATTGCGTCCTCCGAAGATTGTTTCAGCTATAAATTACTTGCACTTCTTTCCCTTTTTTATTTCCTTGGTTGAAATCCAAAAAACCCGTAAGATGTTTGGGGATGGAGCTGTAAGGCTTTCCAGACAAAAAAAAATTTTCAGTAGCGTTTCCCTTGAACTGTTGGGAGTTGCATTGGTGGCTTTTAAACCACAATGACTAGGTTTTGGTTCTCGTCTTTAATGATAGAACTTCAACTACCCCATTTGTGGTGTTTGCAACTCCCCTGCAGATGAAGGACTCTTTTACATACGGGCCCAACCCCCCCCCCCTTTTTGCCTGTTCTTTCTGTCGCATCTTAAAAAAGGTTTTAAACATTATCTTATTCCCGTCAAAGTGATCTTTGTGTGAGTCTCTGTGAAGGGTGCAACTTGGCATTGACCCTCTAGAAGTCCACTATAAAGGTATTTTGTTTTTTGGTGGGGGTGGCTTTAAAGGGCCCGTTATTGCAAATATGAACGGGTTTTATTCTGTGTTTGTTGGGGGGATTTTTTTTTTTGACTCAGTAGTGTTGTTCTGGAGGGCCATGGGGGGCCACTGGCGCACCCCCAGTCCAAAAAGGCTCCAAAAAAAGGGGGACTTTTTTTATTTCCTTCCCTTTTTTTTTCTGTTTTCTGCCCCTAAAAAATCACCTGGAGTTGGGGGTTTTCGTAGTACTATTGTTTGTCTTGTGGGGTCTGTGCCTTTCCCGGTTTTTCCTTTTAGATGGTTGGGGCAGTTGGTGTTGTAACCTGCTTCGGAGGGGCCGGGGTGACACATTTTTGGGTGAAAAAAAGTCAGGAAAGAAACGACACATCCCTTTTGACAGGGGTCGTTTAATGTGGCTTAGGTTTTTCCCGTCAATCTCCTTGAGTTGAAATCCCCTGTAATAATTTTCCCCCCCCTGCGGCCTTTTGGTACTTTGCGCGTGTGCACCCCTTGCTTTTTTGCACATATAGCGTGTCTTGGGCTTTTGCTGTTCATTGGGGGGTTTACATCATGTTATCCTTGACCCGCAGTCTGTGTTCCTACAATGTGTCATCACTTTTCCCCTGTTTCCCCTCCCCCTATTTTCCCCAAACTTTACTGGTTTTTGATGGTTGTGCAACTCCTCCTCCCCCTTTCCTCCCCTCCCCCTCTGTTTTTCTGTCTTCCCTAGGATCCCCATATCCAGTTGGAAAGTTTTGATTGTTATCACCCCTGGAGTTTCGTCTCTGTAGTGCCATGATGCACGGGAAGTCTCAAAGATTCCCTTAGCCACCCCCTTCTTATTTGTTTTTCCCTCAGATTGGTATACCATAATTTGCTTTCCTTTCCAGTACGGTATTTTGGGAGGTGGAAGGAGTTGGTGAAGATTGGGGGGTGTGGAAGGAGGTATAAGGCAGGTGTAAAGTACAGCTGGGGAAAATTGGGGTGTGTGGGGGGCAGGTTAAGGCAGTGTAACAGATCAGCGGGGATTGGGGTGTGTGGAAGGAGGTATAAGGGAGTGTACAGAAAAGTGGGGAAAATTGGGGTGTGTGGAGGCAGGGATAAGGGAGTGTAAAGATACTTGGGCTGTGGCTGTTAACTTGTAACTGAGATTATGTGTGTGTGTGGTTTTGTTTTTTGGTGTGTGGGGTGTGTGGTGTGTGTGTGTGTGTTGCGTGGTGAGCGAGGGAGGGAGTGAAGTAGGACAGAAAAAAGAAAGAACTATAACGGCCCTTTAGCAGATATTTGGTTAGAGAATTAAATGTGAAGACAAATGGCGTCCCTCAGTAAAAAATCAAAGACATGATTTCCGTTTTTGATAAAAATAACAAAGTCGTGGAATGGGGTAAATATTAAATAAATTTTTGAGGGAGAAAAAGGTAATTAAATTTAAAAAGTCTGGATAAATTTTTCCCGCCATGTTTTAAATATAATATAATGTGTCAGGAAAAAAAAAAATCAAATTAAAGAAAAATTTCCAGTTAAGGAAATTAATAGATAAGTCGTCATCGAACCTGCTAACCCCCTTTTGGGTAGGGTAGGTGCCTGAGCCGAGCCCTTTTGCTCTAAAACTGTCATTCCCATTTACCCCCCTTTGGGGGGGGGATGGCGACCCGGAGGCCAGTTGTGGCTAGGCCCGGGGAATTGGTCCAAAGATGAGGAGGTACTTGTGCCTCCTCCCATGGGGGACTTAGGTCCGACATTAAAGGGGAGCCAAAGGCCCGGGCCACCTTTGGGAAAAGGCCCCGGGGGGGGGGAATACCGGCTAATCTTTTAATAAAAAATAATAATAAGTCGATCATCGACACCATTCCCAACCCTTCTAGGGGGGGGGGAGGGGCCTGAGCCCGGCCTTTAGCTCAAGACGTCATTCCCATTTGCCCCCCTTTGGGCGGGGATGCAGCCAGAGAGGCCTGTTTGGCTAGGCCTGGGGACGTTAGTCCCAAAGATGAGGGGTCCTTTTCCTCCTCCCTGGGGGACTTGGTCTCAGACACTCCCTAAAGGGGACCAAGGCCCGGGCCCCATTGGGAAAAGGCCGGGCCGGGGAATGCCCGGGTAAACTTTTTAAAAATAAAAATAATAATGATAAAATGATTAGTCTGTCGTAACAGTTTTTACTGTGCCTCTATATGTCAAATTATCTTTATGCAAAACCTTTTGTGGCCATAAAGGCCCAAAAAAATAAAAACTAATCAGTTTTTTTCAAAAATTACCAAAAAAATATGAATTGAATATGACGGAAAGAAATGTTCAGATTGTGAAGAGGGCCCCGACACGATGATTTATTAATGTAATTTAATCAAGAAAATAATCCCCGAAAAATCTGGGGCAACAGTAAAATAATTTCTTTTTAAGGGGAATGGATTTTCGAATTATCCCCAAATTCCGTCACATTTTCTTTAAACTTTGCTTTCTTTCCTGCTCATAAAAAAAATTTACGATAACCAAAGCTTCCAACTTTGATATTACGACTCTTCTTAAAAAAATTTTGAAAATTTTTTTTTGTTTCAACGAAAATCCTATTTCTGAATATCCGAATATCCTTTTGGATTCCCCGTTGTTTCGTAGTATGACTTTATCATTTGTATGTTCCGATGGGTTATCAGATCTTTCATAATCATAATGGTTTTTTATAATTTTTCAAACGTATTATTTCCCTCCCGCCACTGTTATCACGATAGAAATCTTTAAATTTTCTTGATGGCTTTGGTTTCTGACCTCTGTTTCCCCGTTAGATTCTGCAGCGATTTTTCGCTTTTTAATCAGAGCTCTGCCAAAGTTAGGGTGGAAATTAATTCGCTGCCCCCCTATCAGGAACAAAGGTATTGTTTTGGTAGGTGTGTGTGTGTGTGGGTGTGTGTGTGTGTGTGTGTGGTTTGGGACGCACTAGTTGAACCCCTACTTGTGGTTAGGGGTCGATTCACAGCTTGGCCCGCCCCTTCGTGGTCGGTACTGTCATCTTTTTACTCTTGGCTTTATCTACTCTTCTTAAAGAATGTAGGGGTCCGGCCCCCACTACATCACTTCCCCCGGCTATTTCCCTTTGACAACTCTGTGCTGAAGAAATACTTCCCAACTCCCTTTTTGGGTTCGTCAGAATCTTTAACTTCCCAAAGTGACCCCCGTTGCTGTGTCCCCTCCTGCAACCCCTGTATCTGTTCACCTTGTCGGTTCCTTTTGTTTTTGTATGTCGTTTGTAACCCCCCTATTTTCCTGTCTCCGGTGTGTCGGTCATTTCCCCTTTAAATCTCCTCATGGAAATGCCCTTTGCTCCGGGGGTAGTTTGTTCTAACCTTTTCCTTTCTCTGCTTTCCCTTTCGTGCTGGCTAGGGTTTACCCGGGGTTTACCCCGGAGGGGAGTTCCGGGGGTCAACGCCCCGCGGCCCAGTCCGTGACTAGGCCTCCTGGTGGATCAGAGCCTGATCAACCAGGCTGTTGCTGCTGGCTGCACGCAAACCAACGTACGAGCCACAGCCCGGCTGATCCGGAACTGACTTTAGGTGCTTGCTCCAGTGCCAGCTTGAAGACTGCCAGGGGTCTGTTGGTAATCCCCCTTATGTGTGCTGGGAGGCAGTTGAACAGTCTCGGGCCCCTGACACTTATTGTATGGTCTCTTAACGTGCTAGTGACACCCCTGCTTTTCATTGGGGGGATGGTGCATCGTCTGCCAAGTCTTTTGCTTTCGTAGTGAGTGATTTTCGTGTGCAAGTTCGGTACTAGTCCCTCTAGGATTTTCCAGGTGTATATAATCATGTATCTCTCCTCCTGCGTTCCAGGGAATACAGGTTTAGGAACCTCAAGCGCTCCCAATAATTGAGGTGTTTTATCTCCGTTATGCGCGCCGTGAAAGTTCTCTGTACATTTTCTAGGTCGGCAATTTCACCTGCTTGAAAGGTGTGTTAGTGTGCAGCAATATTGCAGCCTAGATAGAACAAGTGACCTGAAGAGTGTCATCATGGGCTTGGCCTCCCTAGTTTTGAAGGTTCTCATTATCCATCCTGTCATTTTTCTAGCAGATGCGATTGATACAATGTTATGGTCTTGAAGGTGAGATCCTCCGACATGATCACTCCCAGGTCTTTGACGTTGGTGTTTCGCTCTATTTTGTGGCCAGAATTTGTTTTGTACTCTGATGAAGATTTTAATTTCCTCATGTTTACCATATCTGAGTAATTTAAATTTCTCATCGTTTGAACTTCATATTGTTTTCTGCAGCCCACTGAAAGATTTGGTTGATGTCCGCCTGGAGCTTTGCAGTGTCTGCAATGGAAGACACTGTCATGCAGATTCGGGTGTCATCTGCAAAGGAAGACACGGTGCTGTGGCTGACATCCTTGTCTATGTCGGATATGAGGATGAGGAACAAGATGGGAGCGAGTACTGTGCCTTGTGGAACAGAGCTTTTCACCGTAGCTGCCTCGGACTTTACTCTTGTTGACGACTACTCTCTGTGTGTCTGTTAGTAGGGAAATTATAGATCCATCGACGACTTTTCCTGTTATTCCTTTAGCACGCATTTTGTGCGCTTATTACGCCATGGTCACACTTGTCGAAGGCTTTTGCAAAGTCCGTATATATTACATCTGCATTCTTTTTGTTTCTAGTGCATTTAGGACCTTGTCGTAGTGATCCAATAGTTGAGACAGACAGGAGCGACTGTTCTAAACCCATGTTGCCTGGGTTGTGTAACTGATGGGTTTCTAGATGGGTGGTGATCTTGCTTCTTAGGACCCTTTCAAAGATTTTTATGATATGGGATGTTAGTGCTATTGGTCTGTAGTTCTTTGCTGTTGCTTTACTGCCCCTTTGTGGAGTGGGGCTATGTCTGTTGTTTTTAGTAACTGTGGGACGACCCCCGTGTCCATGCTCCCTCTCATAGGATGGAAAAGGCTCGTGATAGGGGCTTCTTGCAGTTCTGATGGAACACAGAGTTCCATGAGTTGGCCCTGGGGCCAGAGGTGCATGGGCATGTCATTTATCGCCTGTTCGAAGTCATTTGGCGTCAGGATAACATCGGATAGGCTTGTGTTAATCAAAATTTTGTGGCTCTCTCATAAAAAATTCATTTTGATCTTCGACTCTCAGTCTGGTTAGCGGCTTGCTAAAAACTGAGTCATATTGGGACTTGAGTAGCTCACTCATTTCCTTGCTGTCATCTGTGTAGGACCATCTTGTTTAAGTAGGGGCCCAATACTGGACGTTGTTCTCGATTTTGATTTGGCATAGGAGAAGAAATACTTTGGGTTTCTTTCGATTTCATTTATGGCTTTTAGTTCTTCCCGCGATTCCTGATTCCTAAAGGATTCTTTTAGCTTAAGTTCGATGCTTGCTATTTCTCTGACCAGTGTCTCCCTACGCATTTCAGATATATTGACCTCTTTTAGCGCCTCTGTTATTCTTTTCCGTCGCCTGTAAAGGGAGCGCCTGTCTCTTTCTATTTTACATCTACTCCTCCTTTTTCTTAGAGGAATAAGCCTTGTGCATACATCGAGTGCCATCGAGTTAATCTGTTCTAGGCATAAGTTGGGGTCTGTGTTGCTTAGTATATCTTCCCAGCTTATATCGGTTAGGACTTGGTTTACTTGGTCCCACTTTATGTTTTTGTTATTGAAGTTGAATTTGGTGAATGCTCCCTCGTGACTAATCTCATTATGTCGGTCTGGGGGCTCCGCGCATACATGACTGAACCTCAATTATGTTGTGATCTGAGTATATTGTTTTTGATATGGTGACATTTCTTATCAGATCACATTGTTAGTGAAGATGAGGTCTAGTGTATTCTCCAGTCTAGTAGGCTCTTTTATTTGCTGGTTTAAATTGAATTTTGTGCAGAGATTTAAAAGCTCGCGTGAGTGTGATTTTTCATCAGAGCTGCCTCCTGGTGTTATTACTGCAACAATATTATTTGCTATATTCCTCCATTTTAGGTGCCTTAAGTTGAAATCCCCCAGGAGCAAGATGTTGGGTGCAGGAGCTGGAAGGTTTTCCAGACAGTGGTCAATTTTTAACAGCTGTTCCTGAAATTGCTGGGATGTTGCATCCGGAGGCTTGTAGACTACCACAATGACTAGGTTTTGGTTCTCGACCTTTACTGCTAAAAACTTCCACTACATCATTTGAGGCATTTAGCAGTTCTGTGCAAAACAATGTGACTCTGCAATGTACAGGCCAACCCCTCCTTTTGCCTGTTCACTCTGTCACATCTGTATAGGTTGTAACCTGGGATCCATATTTCGTTGTCCAAGTGATCCTTTATGTGGGTCTATCAGTGAAAGCCGCGAACATTGCCTTTGCCTCTGCAAGCAGTCCACGGATGAAAGGTATTTTGTTGTTTGTTGCTGGCTTTAGACCCTGTATATTTGCAAAGAAGAATGTTATCGGACTGATGGTATTGTTGGTACTGGGGGGGGATTTTTTTTCCGGCATTAGTATCTGTATCTGTTGGTTTGGAGTGGAGGCCATCGACTGTGGTTCCACTCCAGGAATGACTGGATTTGGTGTTACGATTTCTGACATTTCCTGCAGTTTTTTTTCCTTCCTGCACTAAAAAACCTCTCCTCTTGAGTGGCTATGTGTGCTACCAGGTTTTTCCCATGGCCTGGATGTTTTGTATCTTTTTGTCCCTTTAGATGGTATGCCTGGCAATTTAAGTTATAGCACAGTCTTTCCTGTACTGAAGAGGTACACAGTTCAGGGTGAAAAAGCTTACAGGAAAGGAGTTGCATTTTCCTGTTTCATATGGGCATGGCATTTTTCAGGGTGGTCATAGTTGCACGTCCCATCTGTTTTTCCAGATTTCCCATGGCCAGCAGATACCGGTGCATAGTACGTGCACAGGCTTGGTCTCCGTTTGTCCTTGGTTTCTGTGACTGTATTCCCTGTTGGTGCATGTTTCCTGTCTACTTCTATCCTCCCTAGCAACCAAACAATGGAGCTCCCACCAGGATGTTTTTGGTAATATATCCTCACTATTGCTAGTGGAGTCCTCTTGTTTGCTATTTCCTTCGGTATTTCTAGTTTGCAATATTGTTTTATCTTATCTTTGACTACACTTGTTTCCCTACTATGGCTCCTGTCCCCTATGAGGTCATTTATATGTATTCCTTCCTGCGTATAATTCCCGACTACCTGGACAAAATCTCCAGCTTCACCATTACTGTCTCCCAGGCAGCATCTCCAGCTTCCTCATTACTGTCCTCCAGGACAGCATCTCCAGCTTCACCACATGACGTCCCAGGACAGCACCTCCAGCTTCACCATTACTGTCTCCCAGGACAGCACCTCCAGCTTCACCATTACTTATCTTATCTTTGACTACACTTGTTTCCCTACTATGGCTCCTGTCCCCTATGAGGTCATTTATATGTATTCCTTCCTGCGTATAATTCCCGACTACCTGGACAAAATCTCCAGCTTCACCATTACTGTCTCCCAGGACAGCATCTCCAGCTTCCTCATTACTGTCTCCCAGGACAGCATCTCCAGCTTCACCACCACTGTCTCCCAGGACAGCACCTCCAGCTTCACCATTACTGTCTCCCAGGACAGCACCTCCAGCTTCACCATTACTGTCTCCCAGGACAGCACTATCAGCCCCCCATTTACTGACTACCCGGACATCATCTCCAGCCTTACAGTTTCTGACTACATGGCCAGTATCAAGGGCAGTACCATTCAGCCCAGACTTTTTATGTTCCCATCTTGTTTGTAGAAAGCTTCCAGGTTTTCTATGAAAGCAGCTTTGATGTTGACCTCTTTTAATACCCTTGTGATTTTAGTCCACAGATTTATCTCATTTGGGCATACCCAAAAACACTTCCCTGTTTTAATACTGCTTGTAGCTAGTTCTTGGATATCTGCACAAGGGGCGTGACACCAATTTCCACAAAAATGACAATTTATGCATGTGGAAGCCCGTTTGTTTGACTGACCACAGACTACACACAGCTTCATAATGATTTGAATGGTTGATTTACTGCAATTCTACTAGCAACCTCTTGAATATTCTATTATAACCTGCTAGGTAGTGCACAACGAACCCGTTTGAAACCAGTCCAGGGTTCGGACCAGTCAAGGATTCGGACCAGTCAAGGGTTCGGACCAGTCAAGGGTTCGGACCAGTCTATCTGATCTGATCAGTGGGTCACTTATTTAAACCATACTGGTCGGTGATTTGAGCTAACACATGAAGGATCTACTGGAAATTATCTACCCGAGTAATATGTGATTTGATTGATACAAAAGTATAACTTGCGTGTTGAAGAGCCGGTGACTGCTGGCACTCCTACAATGACGAACGGTCGACCTCCACCCTTGTTTTATCAATCGCTGTTTCTAGCTTTTCTATTTTTTTTTTTCCGTCTCCACCACAATAAATGCTATATTATCACTATAGTTTGACTGGTGCAAATTTTTGGAGGAAGGACGCTTTTTCTGTAGTAATAATTGCTTCTCGTTGTGTATATTGCGACCGCTGGTAACTACAGGTTATATGAAATTCACAGTATACGTCTGGTATTTCAAGAAAAAAGAAACTAATGAAAGTCACTCCGCTCCACTAAGTACCATTATAATACTGGTTAGTTGCTACTACAACACTGTATTCTGCTATTCACTGGTATCACTAGATTATATGCGAGTACACTAGCAGGCCAGGAAGATTATTAAAAACAGCTGACCTGTGGTAAGTTTCTGGCGACTTCTGGCACCTGCCTCTATAGGCTTATCACTTCATTTACAAAATCACCTGTTTTCAAATGACACTTTAGCCTTTATCATCAATATACTAGGGAGCCACTGTAGTATACACTATACACTATGTATACTCAATGTTTTCAGGGAGACTTTCTTTCCTCTGACACAAAGTTCAATTATTATTATTTTTTTACACGGGACACAGGCCTATGATTCCCCTCTGGCAGTAAACTCTGCTAGGTATTGCACACTAATTCTCCTTTTTTGACTCAGTATATAATGTTTTCCGCCCAAGATTGGTTCCAGGCGCTAGAGGGATGTATCGTATAGGATTGATGACACAAATTAAAGTTCTAGCACGTAAGAGCCACCGTGAAAACACCAGAAAAACCCGGAGCACAACGAGGCACGCTGACACTCTGTATACTTTCCAACGTACTAATCTGGTGCTGCGTACTCCAATGTAGGCCTAACGTACACGGAGTACAGGGTCCTGAACGATTCCTTATTAAGATGTCGGAATGCTCTCCTTAGGTTTGCTAGGCGCCCGTATACTGCACCAGTTATTTGGTTGAGGTGCACCTTAGGAGATGTGCCCTGTGTTATAGTCACCCCAAGATCCTTTTCCTTGAGCGAGGTTTGTAGTCTCTGGGCCCCTAGACTGTACTCCATCTTCGGTCTTCTTTGCCTTTCCCAAATCTTCGAGACTTTGTACTTGTGGGGTTGAATCCAGGAGCCACTGCCCCCCCCCCCCCCCCCCCCCCCCCCGGAAGGCCTGCAGCCTGTCCAGTATCCCCTTTTGGCCCTACCATTCTGGCCTGGTCCTGTCGACTGAATTCCTTCTCATCAACTTCACTCATCTGCAAAACAGGAACACTTCTGAGGATATTCGTGTTTCTGTCAGTCGTTCTGAATTACCGAAACACCACCGGTCCTAGGATGACCCCTGTGGAACTCCACTCGTCACAAGTTGCACTCTGACACCTCGGCCGCGTTCCATGACTCGCTGTTGTCTTCCGTGCAGGTATTTCCTTGATCCATTGCAGTGCCTTCCCTGTTGTGGCATGCAAGAGTACGTAACCTTTATTTCGGCGAATGAATGTAACACACCCCTCATTTACCAGGCTATCTCCCCCAACAGCGAACCAGGTTGCTAAGAGTTGATATGGGGCCCACGTCGTTCAACTAGTGACCAGGTTCTAAGCCAATAAGAAGATGTTTGGCAATCGCAGAGGTTATGTGGGTACCGCCTCCTGTCTGCCCTTTTCATTCCCATTCTAGAGCTGGTTGTAGCACGGTCTGATATCGTGATGGCTTCTATTTCTGCTTGCCTCCTTACCGTGGAGTGCACTATAACTTATCACTGTACATAGTGTCATATTGCTGTTATAATTTGGTGAAGGATAATATAAGTCTAAACTTTTTCTACTGTGTTTTATTTGCTCCCATTACACCCGGGGTAACAGGGCCAATTGGAATCCTGGGTTGTAATATGGGTAGCCTGTCGAGAGCTGGAGCTGGACTTGAGAAAGGTTTGAGGCCTTATAGGTGAGCTCCGTTAGCAGGAACATTGTGCAGCTTGCTGTCTGGCATTGCTTTACAAATTTTGGTGTCATTTGTTACTAGCCGTTCGGGTGTGGAGAATTTTGCAGTCAGACTTTGCTTGTATGCGTATTTCTGCAATCGTACCTGTGACATAGCTAATCGTGTTCTGCCAAAAGTAACGTGTTTACGTTGGGGTAATCTGCAATCGACTGTGCATAGCAAGCTGTTCTGCAAAGTAACGTGTTTACGTTGGGGTATTCTGCAATCGTACTGTGCATAGCGAAGAACTTATGCCCCTAGACGAGTCAGGTACGTCTGGTAGTCGACATATACTTTGCATAACCTACCTTAAATTGTCCCTACAGCGGTTGTTGGCAAATTGCTAGTTCCATTGGCATTACGTACAAACGCACTGTCACAGCTTGCACAACTGTGTTCATTGATTGTGACAAACTTATAGAAGAAGAGATGGCACATCAGAACTCCTCCCTCTACGGAGCTAGGGCAAAAAACTACTATGTTTCGCAGGAGGAAGATGGATACACCTAACGGAGCAAAATGTCGTATAGTGCAGCTGGGTTGGTCTCAGGGTGATCTGGTCGTTGGCACTTGAGTGGCAAAAATCAATCTTGAGCAAACTAGGGAACAGAGAGCATTCGAAGGGAAGAATTTGATAGGGAAAGAGAAAGGAGGCAGTTTTCGCATTCTGTAAAAATTTTAGTTTACAGAAAGCAGTACAGTTTGTCCCAGCTTCAATGAGGCCGAACCGGAGCAATTTTTCGAAAAGACTTCGAAAAATCAGGCTCGAGCTTGGGTGGCCGGAACAGATTGGGCATTCGTTGTTCATTCAGCATTATCGGTAGGCACAGGAATTTTACGTTCAGTATTAAATGACGCTGAATTCTCTGGTTATCAAGTAGTGAAGACCACAGTGTTGGGAGCATATACATGTATCCCAGCCAAATATAGAAATGCATTTAAATTAGGCAGACGACAGGCTTGGTTCAATCCATAGTGGACTTTGTGAGACAGCAAACCAAAGCTTTGACCAGCTGGTTATAAAGCCAAGTGGTGTCTCTACCTTTGAGGAGCTGGTGCAGCTTATTTCTGTTGATAACTGCTTGGAAGTTGTGGGACCCAGAGGTTCGAGTCTTTCTGTAGGGATCGTGACTTAACCACTGCATTGGAGGCAGCCAGGTTGGCTGATACCTTCGAAATAACCGCCTCCTTGTCCGAGCGGTCCCGTCTCTTTTCAAATCAGCCTGGCATCAGCAGAGATCGTCAACTTGGAGAATGAAAGTGCCAGCCGGAGGGAGAAACGTCTACGTCAGCCAACTAAGTCACCTGGTGAAGCCACGCTTCTAACTATGGTCCACCTGCGGAGAGGCAAAACTACTCATGGTGCATCTCGACAACAGTATCCAGAGAGGGACACCAGCCAGCAACGACACCATTTGCAACGTCAACAGGGAGCTAAAGGGCAAGCCTGTCGTCTGCTTCAGGTTGCATAAAGTAGGGCACATCAGTCCCAACTGCCCCAATAAACCCAACCCATTGGGAAAACTCTAATATCCCTAAGTACATGTCCCCTAGAGAAGTAGAAAAAAGGGTATTATGGCCCATTATTATTGCCAAATTCTAATTTCCTTCAGGAAAATCAGAAACAACTAAAGTAAGACCTTTAGAGATACTGGAGAATATTGCTACTTGTAAGAGAGGAATATTACCCCTTTCAGAGAATACTTCTTTGAATTCCTCTGTTTTTATTGGAAGCATTTGGAGGAGCTATATATTCTGTTCCTTTGCATAAAATTTATGTACAGTGCAAATATTTCACTGGGTACTTACTGTAGGTGTCTCAAAGGATTCCCCATGAAAAGATGCAGTGTTATTACTGGGAAATAACATTACTACTGTTAGTTTAGTTGTCCTGAACCTATAATGATTAATTCTTCTCCGTGTTGGCCATTAACTCGGGCAACATGCCAAAGGGTTGTATGGAGAGAATGTTGACCTATCCTTGGACGACTCCGATCTCGGAAATAGAGCCACATTGTTTTACGAGGAAAACTGGCCAGAGACTCGTAGATCAAGTGAACCAGACCCCTTATCAAGCCTTCCTATTCCCAGGTTGCAGGATTGCCAGCATGTCTCTGTTTCCATGCCCGAGGGAACCTGTCCTTCCCGGGAGGAAACGAAAGGACCTTCTTTAAAATTCGCTTTTGAGGCAGCCATGGGTAAATCCTCTTTGGGTCATCCGGTCAAGTATGAAGTTTAAAAACAAATATTGATCTTACCTGAGACTGGTAAGGAGATAGAGGCCCGGCAAAGTGTATGGACAGGTTAGTGGTTCCAACAAAGTATAGAACCTCAAATTTAAAAATATAGCTATAATACGTCATTAGGAGGTCACTTAGGAATTACCAAAAACCTTGTATAGAATCACAAAAGAATTTTATTGGCCAAATTAAAGATAGATGTTGAAGAATCATATTAGGTGTTCCGAGAGTCAGCAAATTGGAAAACTTGACATTCCATTAAACCTGCACCTCTCCAACCTAACCTGATGATGGAGAACCTTTTGCAGATTTATTATAGATTGTGTAGGGTCCACTACCTAGGTCAAGTCTGGAAATCAGTATTGATTATCGATTACGGATAAAAGGGTAACCAGATATCCTGAAGCAATTCCAATCGATATTAATACTAAAGCTATTCTCAAAGCTTTAACAAAATTAATTTTTGTTTGGCATTCCTAAACTATTCAAAGTGATCAAGGTACTACCTTCACTGCAAAGCATTTAGGGGAAGTATTAACTAGTTAGGGATAATCCACAACTTATCCACTGCCTATCATCCTCAGTCCCAAGCGCCTTGGAAAGATTCCATCAGACATTAAAAACAATGATGAGAAGTTTTTGCATGCCTTTCCTACAAGACTGGGATGAATCATACCTTTGTTGCTGTTTCTCAGTACGAGAGACTGGCAAGAGTCTACAGGGTATAGTCCTTTGGAGCTGATCTTTGGGCAAAATGTTACGAGGTCCTCTTCGGGTGCTCAAAGAAGGATGGATGGGAGAAGACGTTAGCTCAACACTTTACAATCCGTCTCAGGTTGCAGGTGCACTGTCAGTTAGCAAGGCTAACCTAAGACAGTCAAAGTAAGATTGAAACAGAGGTATGACAGAAGTGACACCAATTCCGCTCCTTCTATCCAGGAGGACAAGGTGTTGTGCAGAAACTATACCTGGCCACACCTTGAAAGCTAGATTTCGGGACCTATGCAGATGTGTAAGTAGATGATTTGATGTAAATTATGTGGTAGCTCCCATTGATAAGACGTCAAAAACTAAAACTTACCACATTAATCAATTTAAAATACTGCCATACACCAGATTAAAGTCCCAGTAATGACTTCTGTCCCTCTACCTCTGAGGAAACTCTGATCTTTGCATCTATCTCTGAAAATTAATATTAAACTTTCAAATTCTGTCCTCCTCAAGGGATCCTAGCCCTTTAAGATGGAGGGATTATATGAAAATGCAAGCAACAAATTTAAACTGAGCTTCTACCAGTCATATCCTAATATTTTTTCGGAAATGGTGCCGAAAAAATGTTACGTTAGGTTACCATGATGTAGATGTGGGAAACTCTAAACCAATAAAACTCTCCCCTACAGAGCTAATCCTGAAAAGCAAAGGTGCTTCAGCAGGAAGTAGATTTTTGTTAAGCATGTTTTAGTGGAGGAGTATCTAGTCCATGGGCTTCACCGTGCATCCTTGTGAAGAAGGCTGATGGGAGGGTTATCGTTATGTGTACAGACTACCGTAAAGTGAACGTGGTCACAATTACAGATGCTTACCTCTTCCCTCTGGATGACGTAAATGAATTTGTGGGTTAAGGCTACTTTTGTGTCCAAATTAGATTTCCTTAAAGGCTACTATCGGTTACCTTTGACAGATAAGGCGAAGGGAAATCTCTGCCTTCGTAATTCCGGGACGGTCATTATCTATACAGTTACCCCTTCGGAATGAAAAATTCCCCCTCTTTCATTCCAGAATTATTCCATCGGGCTATATTAAAGACTTGAAAAAGGCACGGAGCGTAAACTAGATGTTATTGTTGTGGTGTCTGATATTGGGATCATCACCTACTTAGACTTCTTAAGGCTCTTTTTGAGACCTTTAAGACGTTCCATTTTCAGTTAATTTAATCTAAATCTTTCTTTGGCAGGGCACTGTCACTTATCTAGGCCATGAAGTAGGTAGTGGTAAAGTTGGCACCCTACTTGCTAAAGTTCTTTTCTATTAAAGATTATCAGTTCCTCATGATAGGAAATCTCTTCAACAGTTTCCTAGGCATGATAGGATATTACAGAAGATTCGTAAGGAATTTCTCAGATATTGTAGACCCTCTTACCTCTTTACCAGTCATAAAGTTCCCTTTTAAATTGGACAGTCAGACTGTAACACTGCTTTTAATAAAGCAAAAAGATTATTTGTGTACTGCACCCATCTTTGTCTCCAGACTTCTCCAAACCTTTTTCATTACAGGTTGATGCTTGTGAGTCTGGGGTTGGGGCAGAGTACTATTACAAATCGGGAACAAGAGGTGCAGCCTGTAGCATACCTTTTCAGCCAAGTTCCAGACCACATCAGAGGGCTTACTTTACCATTGAAAAAGAAGCCCTTCGCGCTGGTTCTGGCTTTGGAGCATTTCGATTTTGTTTATGTGGGCCAGACATCGCAGGTGGTCACAGGTCTACAAGTGATCACAATCCTTAGTATATGTCTTCAAGCCATGAAGAACAACAACACAATGCTTATGTGCTGGACGATAAGGCTGCAACCATATAATCTGTCCATTAAATATATTGCCGGCAAAGAAAAATATGTTGGCAGTCTCTTTATCTGAGTATAATAATTTTATTTAGGGTTAGGATGTTATTTGTGGTAAACCCCTTTTCATGCTCTTTTTTTATCCATGGTGGCATGGGTTTTTTTTAGTGGGGGATGCGGGCTACCGTCCGCTTGTATCTTGGGACCTATGCTAGCCTGTCTGAACTGCTGTTCACTCTGTTTAGGGTTTGGCTTTTGGGTCACGGAGAAAGCTCTGAGCTCTATCTAAGAGTTGGATGGTGGAGGGAAAGGCAAGGTCCGATTTATTTTGTGCCATGGCCGGCCGGTTACCCACTGGGAGGTGGCTGGCAGACAATCCTGAGCCTTCATCTGGGTGGGGGTTTGGCATGCAATGGCAAAGAAGTACGTAACCTTTATTCGGCGCATGTACACACCCTCATTTACAGGCTATCTCCCCCAACCAGCGAACCAGTTGCTAAGAGTTGATGATGGGGCCCCGTCGTTCAACTAGTGACCAGGTTCATAGCCAATAAGAAGATGGTTTTTTGGCAATCGAAGAGGTTATGTGGGGTACCGCTCTCCTGTCTGCCCTTGTCATTCCCCATTCTAGAGCTGGTTGAAGCACGGTCTGCTTTCTTGTTTGGCTTCTAATTCTGCTTTGCCTTACCGTGGAGGGCACTATACTTATCACTGTACAAATAGTGTACATATGGCCGTTATAAATTGGTGAAGGATTAATATAAGTCTAACTTTTTCTACTGTGTTTATGTGCTCCCATTACACCGGGGGTTAACAGGCCATTTGGAATCCTGGGTTCGTTGTAATACCTGTTATCCCCCGCTGGTACTCCAGCTTTTTGCACTAGTCTCTATTGTGGAACTGGTCAAACGCCTTCTTACAGATCAAGAAAAGCAATCTACCAATCCCCACTCTCTCTATTGTATTACTGCTGTCACCTGTCCTAAAAACTCTAGTAGGTTTGTGAGTTTGTGACACAGGAGTTCCCGTCCTTTGAAATCGTTCTGACCCGGCTGTAACTGTAAGCTCTTCCTTCCTAGGTGCTCCACCATTCTTCTGATAGTCTTCTTCATGACTTTGCATACTATACATGTCAGTGACACTGGTCTGTGTGGTGTGTGTATGTATATGAGGTGTGTGTGTGTGTGTTGTGTGTGTGTGTGTATGTATGTATGTGTGTTGTGTTTATGTATGTTGTTAGATGTGTGTGTATGTGTGTGTGTATGTACTCACCTAGTTGTACTCACCTAGTTGAGGTTTTGCGGGGGTCGAGTCCGAGCTCCTGGACCCCGCCCTTCTTCACTGATATCGCTACTAGGTCACTCTCCCTGATCCGTGAGCTTTATCCTACTTGCTTAAAAGCTATGTATGGGTCCTGCCTCCGCTACATCCCCTTCCAAACTATTCCACTTATGACTACTCTGTGGCTGAAGAAAATACTTCCTACAATCCCTGTGATTCATCTGGCCTTCAACTTCCAGACTGGTGTCCCTTGTTACTGTGTCCAATCTCTGAGTTGAAAACATCCTGTCTTTGTCCACCTTGTCAAATGCCTCTCAAGTATTATGTATGTCGTAATCATGTCCCCCCTATCTCTCTGTCCTCCAGTGTCGTCAGGTGATTTTTTCTTAACCTTCTCCTCGTAGGACATTACCTCTTAGCTCTGAGACTAGTTCTTGTGCAATCCTTTGCACTTTCTTAGTTTCTTTTACGTTGCTTGGCTAGGTGTGGGGTTCAAACTTGGTGCCCCGCATACTCCAATATGGGCCTAAACGTACACGGTGTAACAGGGTCCTGAATGATTCCTTTTAAGATGTCCGGAATGCTGTTCTGAGGTTTGCTAAGGCGCCCATATGCTGCAGCAGTTATTTGGTTTATGTGCGCTTCAGGAGATGTGCTGGGTGTTATACCTATCCACCCCAAGATCTTTTTCCTTGAAGTTTGTAGTCTCTGGCCCCCTAGCTGTACTCCATCTGCGGTCTTCTTTGCCCTTCCCCAATCTTCATGACTTTGCACTTGGTTGGGATTTGAACTCCAGGAGCAATTGCTGGACCAGGGCCTGCAGCCTGTCCAGATCCCCTTTGTAGTTCTGCCTGGTCTTCGATCGAGGTTGATTCTTCTCATCTACTTCACGTCTCTGCAAAAAACAGGGTCACCTCTGAGTCTATCCTTCCGTCATGTCGTTCCACAAATACCAGAACAGCACCTGTTCCTAGGATGACCCCTGTGGGAAACCCCGTGGTCACAGGTGCCCACTCTGACACCTCGCCACGTTACCATGACTCGCTGCAGTCTTCCTGACAAGTATTTCCCTGATCCATTGTAGTGCCTTCCCTGTTATCCCTGCTTGGTCCTCCAGTTTTTGACCAATCTCTTGTTTGAACTGTGTAAACGCTCTTGCAGCCAAGAAAATGTAAATGTGTCGTGTGTGTGTGTGTGGGTGTGTGGGTGGGGGGTAATGTGTGAATGTGTGTGTGTCTCATCTATTTGTGGTTGCAAGGGGCCCGATCCGCAGCTTTGGCCCAGGCTCTCTTCAGCTGCAGGTACTAGAGCCTCGCCATACCTCTCCTTAAAGTCTATGGTATGGATCCTGTTTCCGCTACATCGCATCTACGGATTGTTCCCACTTTCTGGGAAAACTCTAGTGGAAACAAATAGTCTAACATACCTGTTATTCATTTCGGTTTCATCATCTATTTTTGGCCCTCTTGTTCCTGTGTCCCATCTCTGAAACATTCTAGCTCTGTCCACCAGTCAGGTTCCTCTCAGTATTTTATTACGTGTTTCATGTTTCTCCCTATCCCTGCTTGCCTACAGTGGCTTCGTGAGTTTCTTGAACCTCTTCTCAGTAGGAACAACCCTTAGATCAGGGACCTAGTCATCCTTGCATAGCCTTTGCACTGTCTCTATTTTCATGACGTTGCTTGACAGGTGCGGTTCATAATGGTGTTACATACACGGTGTCAGGTCGTGAATCCCCAAAATCGTTTTCGAGGTGAGGATTTGTATTCTTTGATTCCCCCGAGAATGTACTCCGTCTGCGTCTTCTTTGTTCTTCCCAAGCTTCATAACTTTTGTGACGATCAGGAATTGCAACCTGTCCAGATACTTTGTAGTCTTACCGGGTAATCGTCCGCTTGAATTCTTGCATTTTTTCACATCAAAAAATCTACAAACAGGAACTCCTTTGAAACTAAACCTTTTCCGTCATGTCATTCACATATTCAAGAAAGAAACCGACCCTTGGACCGGATCCTTGTGGAAACCGCACTCGACACATGCGCCCACTTTGACAACTCATCACTTTGCCATCAATCCTTGTTTCCTTCCATGTCAGGCATTCCCTGATTCATTTCTGTGTTTTTCCTGTTATACTTGCCTGCTCCTCTAGCTTATGTACCAAATTTGTGTTGGAACTGTGTGGAAAGCCTTCTTCATACAGTCCAAGAACTGCAGTCCACCCAACCTTCTCTCTCTCCTGTTCTTACTTATGTTAGCATGTCGCTAGAACGCCGTAGGTCTGTGACACACGATTTCCAAGTTCCTTTAATCTTGTGGTTATCATATATGAGCTCTGTTCCCGTTAGGTGCTCCCACTATCCCTTTCTGATAATCTTCTCCCATGCTCTCACATTACTATAATGTCAGTAATACTAGTCTGTAGTTTAATGCTGCCTGTATTTTTTCCCTCCTTGAAGAAGTTCCACTACGTTTCCTCTCTTCCACACTCTTGTAGTCGCCAGTTTCAATAGATTTGATAAGGACTGTTGTTAGTGGCACACACTGTGCCTGTGCACCATCTCTCAGAAACCATGGGAGAGTTTGTCGAGGCCAAACTACGAGGTATTAGTTCACATTGTAGTTTCCTCACCTCTTCCTCGGTTGTGGAGTGGTTTTATGTGGAGTCTGCTGCATGCCTTTCTGTCTCCACTGAGAATATCTTTCTAAATCATGTTGGGCTTTCCCCATACTTCATGGTCATTTCTTGTGAGCGCTCGTTCTTTCCCTTTCCCTTTGTCTGATTACCTGACACTTGACTGTTGTTTTCCTCTGTGAGGCTATATAACAGCTTGGGTCAGATTTGACTTTCGGTACTATGTCATTCTCGTACTCCGCTGGGCCTCCCTCCTATCCATGCATTTTTGTTTTTGCCTCTTTGTCTCAGCCCTTATTTTCATGGGTCCTTTGCCTTCTATACTTTTTCCATGTTCTAGTGCACTTGTCTTTGGCTTTCCTCCACCTATGGGTGAGCCATGGGTTTCCTCTGGTCTTCCCATTATTTCTATTGCCCCTGGGTACGAATTCTCATCTGCTTCCCCCACATTTTTTTGGCTACGTGTTCCTCATTTCATTTATGTTTTTCCCTCCAGTTCTCTTCTCCACTTCACCTCATGCAAGAATTGGCTCATACGTGTGTAGTCACCTCTTGAAGTTTAGCTTCTCCCGTCCTTGTGCAGCCTCACTCTTCAATGTTAACTCTATATATTCAAAACTCAAGATCATGGGGATATCGTATGTAATGTCCCGTGTCGGAACTGCTCCAGATGATACTGGGTCCAGCCCTTTCAGGTTCGTCCTCTCCCCTCTCTCTCTGGTCGTGTCCCTAAAATGTTGGTGCATGAGGTTTTCCAGTACTGCTTCCAGCATCTTAGCCCTCCACGTTTGTGGTCCTCTTTGTGGCTTCAGGTTTTCGTAGTCATCTCCAACGGTTTGAAACCCCCATGA
>NC_069455.1:34557892-34592054 GCF_026875155.1 Cherax quadricarinatus | reverse complement strand
TTCTTGTATTCTCCACCTTCTTTCCTCCCCTTACACCTGGTCCTTGACTGTTGTCTTCCTCCAATGGGGCTAACGCAATTTGGGGTCAATTGACTTTCGATCTATGTCTTTTCATACGTCGGGGGGCCTCCCTCCTTATCTGCCAACTCTTTTCTGGCTCTTCTACTAATCCCCTTTGTTTTCCGGGGTCCTATCCCTCCTGATTTTTTCCATTCTCTGTTGCACTTATTTTTTGCCTCCCAACCCCTTTCGGGTAAACCAAGGACTCGTTTTGGCTTCCTATTATTTCTTTTTCCCCTTTGGGGAACAAAACTTCCTCGCCCCTTCCCTTTTTTGTTCCACTTTTTCCATCACTCTTTTAAACTGATTTCCTACCATTTTCTGCCCCCCACTAACCTTGTGTGTGTGTGCGTGTGGCGTGTGTGCGTGTGTGCGTGTGTCTGTGTGGTGTGTGTGTGTGGGTGTGTGTGGTGTGGGTGGTTGTGGGGGGGGGGATGTGTGCGTGTGGTGTGTGGGGGGTGTGCGTGGTGGGGTGTGGGGTGTTGTGTGTGTGTGTGGTGTGTGTGTGTGTGCGCGCGCGCTGTGTGCGAGGCGTGGGGTTTTGTGTGGTGTGTGTGTGTGTGTGTGTGTGGGGTTGTGCGTGTGTGTGTGGTGTGGTGTTGCTGTGGTTTTCGTGTGTGGGTGGTGTGTTGTGTGGGTGCGTGTGTGGTGTGCTGTGTGTTGCGTGGTGTGTGGGTTGGCGTGTGTGTGTGTGTGTGTTGGTTGTCGTGGGGGTGGTGTGTATAATTCTCCCCATTGAGTTGCGGGGGTCAGTCCAAGCCCCCGGCCCCCGCCCCTTTCACAGCGCACTAGGTCACTCTCCCTGAACCTGACTTTATCGACCTCTGCTTAAAGCATTATGGATCCTGCCTCCACTAAACGCTTCCCCCAAAATATTCCCCTTCCTACTACTCTGTGGCTGAAAAATACCTTCCAAACATCCCTTTGATTTTGTCTGTGTCTTTAGCTTCCAACTGTTTCCCCGTGTTGCTGTGTCCCGTCCTCGGGAAAACCTGTCTTTGTCCACCTTGTCAATTCCCTCAGTATTTGTAAGTCGTTTTCATGCCCCCCTATCTCTCCTGTCCCCAGTTCGTCAGGGTTTTTCCCTTTAAACCCCTCCTCATGACATACCTCTTAACTCTGGGACCAGTCTTTTTGCAAACCTTTGCACTTTCCCTAGTTTTTTTTACATGCTTGGCTAGGTGGTGTGTGTGTGTGGTTTTTGTGTGTGTGTGTTGTGTGGTGTGTGTTGGGGTGTGTGGCCTTCTGTGTGTGCGTTGGGGTTGGGCCCTTTTTTGTGTGTGCCTGTGTTGGTGTGCCTGTGTGTGTGTGCCGTGGTTGTGCCTGTGTGTGTGTGTGTGTGTGCGTGGTGGTGTGTGTGTGTGTGTGGTGTGTGTGTGTGTGTGTTGTGTGGTGTGTTGTGTGTGTGTGTGTGTGGGTTGGTGTGGTTGGGGTGTGTGTGTGTGTGTGTGTTGTTGGTGTGTGTGTGTGTGGTGTGTGTGTCTGTGTGGTGTGTGTCTGTGTCTTGGGTGTGTTGTGGGGGTTGTGTCTGTGTGTTTGTCTGTGTGTCTGTGTGTGTGTGTTGTGTGGTTTTGTGTGTGTCGTCTGTCTTTTTCTGTGTGTTGTGTGTGTTGGGGGTGTGTTGTGTGTGTGGTGTGGTGTGTGTGGTGTTGTGTACTCACCATTTGTACTCAACCCATTTGTGGGTTTCAGGGGTCGAGTCATACTCCTCCCCCCCCCCCCCCCTTCACTGATTGCTACTAGGTCCTCTCCTCCCTGCTACATAGCTTTTTATCGTTACCATGTCCCCCTATTCTCCTGTTCCTCCAGTGTCCGTCAGGTTGATTTCCCTTAAACCTCTCCTCGTAGGACCTACTCTTAGCTCTGGGACTAGTCCTTGTTGCAAACCTTTGCCACTTTCTCTAGTTTCTTACGTGCTGGCTAGGTGTGGGTTCCAAACAGGTGCCCGCAAACTCCAATATGGGCCTAACGTAAACGGTGTTACAGGGTCCGAACGATTCCTTATTAAGATTGTTCGGAATGGGGGCTGGTCTGAGGTTGCTAGTCGACCCATAATGCTGCAGCGCAGATATTGGGTATGATGTACGCTTCAGGAATGTGCCTGGTGTTATACTCACCAACCCCAAGATTCTTTTTCCTTCTTGAGTGAGTTAGTAGTCTCTGACCCCCGCAGACATCCGACTGCTGGCCTCTTTGCCTTCCCCAATCTCATAGACTTTGCACTTGGTGGGATTGAACTCCAGGAGCCAATTGCTGGACCAGGTCGCCTCCTGTCCAGATCCCTTCTGTAGTTCTCTGCCTGAGTCTTCGATCGAGTTGTATTCTTCTCATCACTTCACGCAATCTGCAAACAGGACACCCTCAGAGTCTATACCTTCCGTCATGTCCGTTCACAAAATACCAGAAACAAGCACTGGTTCCCTAGGACTGACCACCACTGCGAGGACCCCGCCAGTTCACAGGTTCGCTCTCCACCTGCACCCCTCGCCACTACCATGACTCGCTGCTAGTCTTCCTGACAAGTATTCCCTGATCCATTGTAGTGTGCCTTCCCCTGTTATCCCTGCTTGTCCTCCAGTTTTTGCAACCAATCTCTTGTGTGGAACTGTGTCAAACGCCTTCTTGCATCCAAGAAAATGCAATCCACACCCTACCCATCACTCTCTTGTCTTATACTGCTGTCACCCATGTCATAGAACCCAGTAGGTTTGTGACACATGACATTTCCCGTCCCTTAAAACCATGCTGGCTGCTGTAGAAGTAGATCATTCCATTCTTAGTGTTTCCACACTCTTCCTCCTTAAAATCTATCTCCCTGATTTGCATACTATAACTGTCAGTGACACTGCGGTCTGTAGTTTAATAGCTTCATGACCTGTCTCCTTTTTTAAAGATTGGGACAACATTTGCTGTCTTCCATGCCCTCAGCAATCTCCTGTTTCGATAAGATTGTATTGAATAATTGTTGTTAGGGGTACAACATAGTGACCCTCTGCTCCCTCTCACAATAACCCATGGGAATGTTAATCGCCCCATTGCCTTTGAGGTATCTAGCTCACTCAGAAGCCTCTCACGTTCTTCCTCGGTTGTGGTGCCTGGTGTCCAGCACTTGGAGTGGTGTGCCCCACCTCTCCGTTCTTTCTGGTAGTCCCTTCTGTCTCTCTGTGAACACTTCTTGAACCTCTTGTTTGAATGTTCTTCACATACTTTCACGTTCATTTCCTGATTGTTCTCTCCTCCTTCCTTCCTAGCCTGATTACCTGTCCTTGAAACGTTGTTTTCCCTCCTGATGTGCTGTAACAACAGTTTCGGGTCAATTGCTTTCGCTGCTAGTCATTTTCATATTGTCTTTGGGCCTCCCCTTCTTATCGAGCATTATTCGATCTGGCTCTACACGACCTGTTCTCCTTATTCTCCTGGGTCCTTTGCCCTTCTATATTTCTTCCATTCCCAAGCACACTTGGTTTTTTGCCTCCCCATCACCATTTGGGTAAACCATGGCTCATCCTGGCTTTCTTCATTACTCCTGTTACTCCTTGGTACAAACCTCCTCCTCAGCCTCCCTTGCATTTTGTTTCTCTACATTCCATCATCTCATTAGACTGGCTTCCCTGCCATGGTTCTCTGTCCCACTGAACCCCGTTCAGTGTTCCACAGATCCTGTGTAGTCCCCTTTCTTGTAGTTGGCTTCATCGTCCTGGACTTCCTGCTTCTCCCTCCACTTGAGCTCTACTGTGTATTCGAAGCTAAAACCACATGGTCACTGGCCCCTAAGGGACTTTTCATATGTGATGTCCTCGATATCTGCACCTACTGAAGGTGAATACAAAGCCACAGACTTGCTGGTTCACCTCTCCTCTCCTCTCTTATAGAGTCCCTTACGTGTTGGTACATGAATTTCTCCAGTACCACCTCCATCATCTTAGCCCTCATTGCGATCTTTGCCCCCAGTGTGGTCCAAGTTCTCCCCAATCGATCTCCTTGTGGTTAAAAGTCACCCAGGGATCATGAGCTTTTGAGCCCTGCATGCATGAGCTCTTCTCGGTCACTAGAAGCCAGTGTTACCAACCATCGCTCTATTGCTCTTCGTCGTACTCTTGCATTGGCCTCCAGTCTGTTTCTTGTGGGTTATACATCACTGCTATTACCACCTTGGACCTCCAGAGTGAAGTGTTCCCACTATGTAATCACTTCTTCTCCGCTATCTCCTCTCTCCAGCATCATCAAAATTCCCAGCTGGGGGTAGCAGCAACGCCACTCCTCCACTCCCCCCTGTTCCCTCTGTCTTTCCTCAGGATTTGGTATCCCGTTGTGAAAAGATGGCATCTGTTATCATACCTGTAAGCTTGGTTTCCCTGTAAGAGCTATGAATTCCGGTGATGCATATTGACTCTTTCGTGCCACTCCTCCCATTATTTGTTATTCCATCATCGTTTTTGTACCATATCCTTCAGTTCCTTTCCAACACTGTGTGCGGGGGGGGCCTGTGGGGGATGGAGAACCTGGTGGCAATACTGTGGAATTCTATAGCTCGTGTTGGGTGGAGGCAGTGGTATGGATTGTAGTGTGTGTTTGGGATGGTGTGATAGGTTGGATGGGTTCTGAGAGTAGTTGTGTGTGTGCTTGCCCTTGCTGAGTTTCTGTTCCTGCTCGACTGACCTCTGCCTGATTCCCTCCTTGTCTCTTTTTCCTGCTCCTTTCGTTTTTTTGTCCTCCATCCTCCTCAGCGCTTCGTTCTGATTTGTTCTGTCCTGGTTTCTAGGAACACCTTCTTGTACTCTTCCGAGTATTTCAATCGTGGGTTTCTCTTGGAGGACCTGTTTCCGCAACTGTTTCCGTCCTGAGAATCAAGCTGATTGTCGTTCTTCTCCCCCTTTTCGAGTACCCCCCTATTCTCTGAAATTTTACAATCTCGTCATCTCTTCACCTATTACCCGTGAATGATTTTTTCTCATCTCCTTTCCTTCTTGCCTGCTTCCTTTCAGCGTGTGTCCCTTTCCTCTCTCGCCTGAAACCCCATGGCGATAAACACTGATTTTCAGCGCCCATCATCCTCCCAGTGGCCTCACTCCTCTGTGACTCTGGATCCTGCCTGTATGATGGTCAGTTTTCCCTTGATTTTTCCAGTGGCCCTGAGATTAAGCCTTGTTGTGCCTCAGCATTCACCTATCAACCGCTCTCCAACAGCAACCAGCTGATCTTCCCTTCACTCCTTGGTCCACCTTGGCAGATTGATCGTGACCTTAGCTAATTCATATTCCTTCCTTCCTGTTTTCACTCGCACTTCATATGCTGAGTCTTCTCTGGTCACGTCCCTGTAACTCGCTTCCGAGCCTAATTATCTCAACTTCTAGACCCTTATCTTGGCTACTGCAGTTTCGACTTGTGCCTCCCTATTCTTATGTTTCCTGCTCCAAGCCTCCCTTTCCAATTTACACAGAAGAGCTCTTTTCTCCATTTTTTTCAGAAAGCTTCTCTCCATCCTAATTTTCTCTCCCTCCACTCCTTGTGTCCATCCGTTTTCCACTGCCCCCATCCACTGGGCCACCCTACCCGAACCATTCTCATCTGAAACTTGGTTCCTGCGAGTCCCCACCATTCTTTTTTTTTTTTTTTTTTTTTTTTTTTTTTTTTTATTTTAAGTGAAGTAGGAGAGGGGAGAGTTTTGTGGACTGCGAGAGGGAAAAATGGGGACGAAGAGAGCAAGAGAGAGAGAGAGCAAGAAGAGGAGCGCAAGAGAGGGAGAAGCAGAGAGAGAGCGAGACAGACAGAGAGCAAGAAGAGAGAGCAAGAGAGAGAGAGCAAGAGAGAGAGCACCAAGAGAGAGAGCAAGAGAGAGAGAGAGAGAGCAAGAGAGCAAGAGAGAGAGAGAGAGAGAGAGAGAGAGAGAGAAGAGAGAAGAGAGAGAGAGCGAAGAGAAGAGCAGATCAAGAGAGAGAGCAAGAGAGAAGAGCGAGAGAGAGAGAGAGCAAGAGAGAGAGCAAGAGAGCGAGAGAGAGCAAGAGAGAGGCAAGAGAGAGAGAGAGCAAAGAGAAGAGAGCAAGAGAGAGGAGCGAAGAGCAAGAGAGCGAGAGAGAGCAAGAGAGAGAGAGAGCCAGAGAGAGAGCAAGAGAGAGAGCAAAGAGAGAAAGAGAGAGCAAGAGAGAGCAAGGAGAGAGAGAAGAGCAAGAGAGAAGCGAGAGGAGAGAGAGAGAGAGAGAGAGAGAGAGAGAGATGAGAGAAGAGAGAGAGCAAGAGAGAGAGGGGAGAGCAAAGATTAGAGAGAGAGCAAGCAGAGAGAAGAGATCAAGAGAGAGGCAAGAGAGAGAGGAGAGAGAGCAAGAGAAGATGAGAGCAAAGAGAGAGAGAATAGCAATAAGAGAGAGAGAGAGCAAAGGAGAAGGAGAGAGACAAAAGAGAGGAGAGAGCAAGAGCAGAGAGCAGAGAGAGAGAGAGAGAGCCAAGAAAGAGAAGAGCCAAGAAGAAGATAGAGCAAGAAGAGAGCAAGAGAGAAGCGAGAGAAGAGAGAGAACAAGAGAAGAAGAGAGAGCAAGAGAGGAGAGAGAGCAAGAGAGAGAGAGAGCATGAGAGAGAGCGAAGAGAGAGGTAGCAAGAGAGAGTAGAGAGAGAAGGAGAGAGAGAGAGCAAGAGAGAGAGAGAGCAAGAGGGAGAGAGAGCGCAAGAGAGAGAGAGAGCAAGAGAGAGTAGAGACGAGAGAGAGAGCAAGAGAGAGAAGGCAAGAGAAGAGAGTAAGAGAGCAAGAGAGAGAGAGCGCCAGAGAGAGAGAAGAGCAAGAGAGAGAGCAAGAGAGAGACGCGAATGAGCGCAAGAGAGCGAAGAGAGCATGAGAGAGCGCAGAGAGAGAGCAAGAGAGAGAGAGGGCAAGATAGAGAGAGAGCAAGAGGAGAGAGATAGCAAGAAAGAGAGAGAGCAAAACTAGAGAAGAGAGACAAGAGGAGAGAAAAGAGAGAGAGACAGCAAGCGAGAGAGAGAGCAAGAGAGAGAGAGGCAAGAGAGAGAGAGAGAGCAAGAGAGAGAGAGAGCAACGAAGAGATATAGAGCAAGAGAGAGAGCAAGAGAGAGAGAGATCAAGAGAATGAGCAAGAGAGAGATGAGAGAGCACACTCAAGAGAGAGAGAGAGAGAGAGATGAGAGAGACGAGAAGAGAGAGAGAGAGGGAGGAGGGAGGGAGGGAGGAGGGAGGGGAAATGGAAAGGCAAAGAGGGGGATAAATGGGAAAGAGGGGGAGATGAAGAGCGAGAGGGGAGAGAGGCCTAGGGGGGAGGGAGGGCAGTATGGAGAGAGGTGGTAAAGGGAGGGAGAGATAATGGTAGGGGACAGATGTTAGAGGTGGAGAGATGTTCAGAGGGGGGGAGATGTGTTTAGTAAGAGATGTTAGGAGGGAAACAGACGGGAGAGGAATAGAGAGAGAGTAGATATAGGTTGAGAGTGAAGGTAGAGAGAGAGAATAGTTAAAGAGTGAGAGAGTAAGATAGGTCAACTTAGTGTGGAAAGAGGGGGGGGGGGCAGAGGAGAAAGGTTCTGATGGTCAGGGTTCGACAGACGGTGTGAAATCTGTGGTATGTGTGTTATTTCCCGCTTGTGTACTTACAGCTACAAGTGCTTGTTCTGTTGTGTGTATGGTGTGTGTGTATGTGTGTATGTTGTGTAAGTGTTGTGTGTGTGGTATGTGTGAGTGTAAGTGTTGTATTCGTGTATAGGTGTATGTGGGTATGTGTGTGTTGTGTGTGTGTATTTGTGAGTGTGTTGTATGTGAGTGTGTATGTGTGTGTAATGAGTGTGTATGTGTTGTGTGTATGTGTGGTTGTGGTATAGTGTATGTGTGGTGTGCCGTGGGTGTGTGTGTGTTGTGTGTGTGTGTATGTGTATGTGCGAGTGTGGGTGGGTGTGTGTTTGTGGTGGTGCGTGGTGTGTGTGTGTGTGTGCGTGTGTGTGGTGTGTGTGTGTTTGTGTGTGTGTCGTGTGTGTGCCCCCACTTCTAAGGTATTCATACTGCTAAGAAAGAACGTAGATAACCTGTAATTCTATAAAACTACCACATGATTCTAGCACTTATCACTTCTACTTATAAAACACAGAGAAAAGTATTAGGTTATAAATTTAGCTTGTCTGAGCCTCTAGGAGTGGTCTGACGTCACCTCCACACTAAGGTTCCCCTCGCTAGGCCGCTCCTCTCGCTATTCAACCCTATCTTCACCTTATCTATGCTATTTCTGCTCTAATTCTGAAATAGCTTTGCAGGTGAGTGACCAGTATCTAACATGACCGCAAGGCAGGATTCACCCCCAAATACACCCCAAAAAACAAAAGGTGATGATAACTTGAAGTTGGCAGTGATGCATGACAAGTTGCCAGATGCTGATACGTACCTTCTATCACGCACACACGCATGTGTGTGTGCGTGTGCGTGTGTGTGTGTGTGTGGTGTGTTTGGGTGTGTGTGCGTGTGTGTGAGCTGAGTTGTGTGTGTGATGTGTGTGTGTGTGTGTGTGTGCGTGTGTGGGTGTGTTGCGCGCAGCGTGTGTGCGAAGTGCGCGTGATGTGTGTGTGTGTGTTGTGTGTGTGAGTGTGTGTGTGTGTGTGTGTGTGTGTGTGTGTGTGTGTGGTTATATGCGTGTGTGTGTGTGTGTGTGTGTGTGGTTGTGAACTATCGCATATAAGTACTCACCTATATGTGGTAGCAGGGGTCGATTCATAGCGCTCGTGGCCCCAGCTTTCACTTGGTCGATACTAATTCACACTCTCCCTGCTCCATGATCTTTATCATAACCTATTCTTAAAGCTATGTTATGGAACTTTGCTTCCACTACTTCACTCTCCAGATTCTTCCACTTTCTGACAACTCTAAGCAAAAGAAATACTTCCTAACATCCCTATGACTCATCTGGGTTTTCAGCTTCCAGTTTTTTTTTTTTTTTTTTTTTTTTTATTCGCCGGTATCTCCCCGGCCCGGGTCCTTTTTCCAAGTAGATGGTGACCCGGCCTGGCTCCCTATCTGGGGAGATGTTCGAGACTCAAGTCTCCCAGGGGAGGAGGTTACAAGTACCTCCTCATCTTTTGGGACCAAGTGTCCCCGCAGGCCTAGCACATTTCCCCGCCCTCACGGGGCTCGTAGGGAGAAGCTAGGCCTCTGGTCTGCCATCTACCCCGCCTCAAAGGGGCTCGTGGGGATGGCATTCTTATGAGCTGCAGATGGTGCAAGCTCAGGCCTCCTCTTGACCTTTTTTCAAGCTTCAGTTGTGGGACCTCCCTTGCTCTTGTGTCCCAAGCTCTGATCATTCGATCCTTGTCTACCTTGTCAAGGCCTCTCACCTATTTTAATACGTTGTTATCATGTCCCCTCTATCCCTCCTAATCCGTCAGTGTCAGCGAGGTAGAGTTCCCTTTAACCTCTCCTCATAAGAACATACACCCCCTCAGTTCGGGACTAAACGTGTGTAAATTTCTGTACTTTTCACCAATTTCTTGATATGTTTTGACTAGGTGAGGGTCCATACTGTGCGCTGCATACTTCATATGCAGTATTAGTATATATATATATATATATAAATATATATATAAAAATATATATATATATATATATATATATATAAATATAATATATGTCGTGCCGAATATTTAAAAACGGTCAATTAGCAAGAACTCATTTCAAATTAAGTCCTTTCTAAAATTATTTCGCATTACTACGTTAAAATATATTTTTTCATTTAATGTTTAATGTAAAAAAATTTAATTATGCTCCAAAAAGATCTTATAAAAACTTATCTACCTTAATAACAAGAACAATTTATTTTAAGCCTAGCCAACTTAAATATATTACAATTTTGTTTACAAAAATTAAAAAACTAAACAAACACAGTGAAATATATTTTTATTCCGATAGTTCAGAATGATTTTGGGAAATTATGCATACCACAAATTTTTCGCTTATCCCTATATGGCAAAATGAGGCGATGCTATTTAAGCCAAGGTCCGCAAGTTCTGGCCCCCCCCCCCTATTTGGCCACGACAATATATTATATATATATATATATATATGGGTGTGTGTCGTGCCGAATAGGCCAGAACTTTGCGTATCTTTGCTTTAAATAGCAACGCTCATCTTGCCATATAGGGACAATGAAAATTTGTGTATGCAATAATTTTCGCCAAACATTCTGAACCTAACGAGAAAAAATATTATTTCAACTGTGTTTGTTTAGTATTAAATTATATGTAAACAAATATAAAATATAATAATAGTTTGGGTAAGTTGGGTTTAGCTAAAAATAAATTGCGCTTGTTATAAGCAAGTTTAGGTAATGTTTTCTAAGTTCCTTTTGTTGCAAAATTAAAAAAATTTTCATTAACATTAACGAAAAAAATATCGTCTTTTAAACGATAAAGCAAATTTTTTAGAAAGACTAATTTTTAAATGAGTATCTTGCTAATTGACCCTTTTACATATTCGGCACGACATATATATGTAAAGTATATAATATAAATATATATATATATATATTATATATATATATATATATATTTAATATATATATATAATAATATATATATATATATCTATATATATATAATATATTACATAAATATATAATGAGTGTGTGTGTGTGTGAATGTACTCACCTATTGTACTCACCTAGTTGAGGTTGCGGGGTCGAGTCCGAGCTCCTGCCCCGTCTCTTCACTGATCGCTACTAGGTCACTCATCCTCTGAACCGTGAGCTTTATCATGCATCTGCTTAGAAAGCTGTGTATGATCCTGCCTCCACTACATCGCTTCCCCCAAACTATTCCACTTACTGACTACTCTAGTGCCTGAACGAAATACTTCCTAACATCCACTGTGATTCATCTGTGTCTTCAACTTCCACTGTGTCCCCTTGTTACTGTGTCAATCTCAGGAACATCCTTCTCCTGTCCACCTTGTTCATTCCTCTTCAGTATTTTGTATGTCGTTATCATATCCCCCCTATCTCTCCCTGTCCTCAATCCAGTGTCGTCAGGTTGATTCCTTAACTCTCACCTCGTAGGCATACCTCTTAGCTTCAGGACTAGTCTTTTTGCAAACCTTTGCCACCTTCTCTGTTTCCTTTATCGTGCTTTTCTAGGTGAGTGGGTTCCAAACGGTGCCGCATACTCCAATATGGAGCCTAACGTACACGTTGCAGGGATCCTGAACGATTCCTTAGTAAGATGTCGGAATGCTGTTCTGAGGTTAGCTAGGCGCCCATAATGCAGCAGCAGTTATTTGATTTGATGTGCACTTCAGGAGATGTGCCTGGTGTTATACTCACCCCAAGATTTTTTTTCTTGAGTGGAGGTATGTAGTCTCTGGCCCCCTAGGACTTTACTCCGTCTGTCCTGCGTCTCTTTGCCCTTCCCCAAACTTCATGACTTTGCACTTGTGCGATGAACAATCCAGGAGCCAATTGCTGGACCAGGTCTGCAGCCTGTCCAATCCCTTTGTAGTTCTCTGGCCTGGTCTACGATCGAGTGAATTCTTCTCACAACTCACGTCCAACTGCAAACAGGGACACTCAGAGTCTATTCCTTCGTCAAGTCGTTCATACAAATACCATAAACAGCACTGTCCTAGGTCTGAACCCCTGTGGGACCCCCTCTGGTCACAATGCCCACTCTGACAACCGTCGCCACGTACCATGACTCGCTGCTGTCTATCCTGACAAGTATTCCCCTGATCCATTGTAGTGCCATTCCCTGTATCCCTGCTTGGTCCTCCAGTTTATTTTGTACCAATCAATCTCTAGTGTGGAACAGTGTCAACGCCTCTTGCAGTCCAAGAATATGCAAATCCCCACCCACCCCCTCTCTCTCTGTCTTACTGCAGTCAACCACCATGTAATAGAACTACAGTAGGTTTGTGACACAGGATTTCCACGTCCCTGAAACCATGGTGGCTGCTGTTGATGAGTTCAATTCCTTTCTAGTTGTTCCACCACTCTTCTCCTGACAATCTTCCCATGATTTTCAATACCTATACATGCCAGGTGACACTGGTCTGTAGTTTAATGCTTCATGACTGTCCCTTTTTTTAAAGATTGGGGACTAACATTTTGCTTGTCTTCCAGGCCCAGTCTATCTCCCTGTTTCGATAGTGATGAGAATTGAATATTGTTGATTACGGGTACACATATCACCTCAGGCTCCCACTCCAATACCCATGGGGAGATGTTATCTGGCCCCATTGCCTTGAGGTATCGAGCTCACTCAGAAGCCTCGTCACTTCTTCCTCGTTTGTAGTTGCACTGTGTCAGCACATGGTGGTGTCCCCACCATCTCGTCTATCTGGTGCCCCTTCTGTCTCCTCTGTTGAACACTTCTTGAATCTCTTGTTGAGTCCATCACATCCATCCGGTCATTTCTTGTTCTGTCTCTCCTCCTTTCTTCCTTAGCCTGATACCTGGTCCTTGACTGTTGTTTTCCTCCTGAAGTGGCTGTACAACAGTATCTCGGGTCAGATTTGATGTGCTTTGCTGCTATGTCATTTTCCATATTGTCTATGGGCCCACCCTTCGTATCTGTGCACATTCGTTTACTGGCCTCTACGACTGATCCCTTATCCTCCTGGGTCTTTGTCTTCTATATTTCTTCCATTCCCTAGACACTTGTTTTTGCCTCCCCTGCATCTTTGGGTAAAACCATGGCTCACTAGCTTTTTCATTAAGAAAAATAACGAAAAGATAAGATTTCGTTCGGATTTTAACGCCCGGAGGGTTAGCCACCCATGATAACCCAGAAAGTCAGTGCGTCATCGAGGACTGTCTAACTTATTTCCACTTGAGGGCCTTATCTTGTCCCCCAGGGATGCGACCCACATCCATCGACTAACACCCAGGTACCTATTTGCTGCTAGGGATGAACAGGACAACAGGTGTAAGGAAACGTGTCGAAAAGTTTTCCACCCGCCGGGAATCGAACCCGGGTCCCTCCGTGTGGTGAACCGGGAGCATTTAGGCCACCAGGCCACCGCCACCATTATTGCCTGTTTACCCGTGGGTAACAACACCTCTCCTCAGCCTCCTAGCATTTTGTTGCTACATATTCCTCATCTCATTAACTGCTCCCTGCCAGTCTTCTGTCCCCCGAACCCCGTTCAGGAAGTTCCTCATGCCTGTGTAATCCCCTTTCTTGTAGTTTGGCTCATCGTCCTGCCTTCCGCTTCTCCCTCCACTTGTAGCTCTACTGTGTATTCGAAGCTTAAACCACATGTCACTGGCCCCAAAGGAGGTCTTCATATTAATGTCCTCTGATATCTGCACTACTCAATGTGAATACTAAGTCTAGCCTGCTTGTTCATCCTCTCCTCTCTCTTCTGTAGTGTCCCTTACGTGTTGGTACATGAAAGTTTTTTCCAGTAACCGCCACCTTAAGAACCTCCATCATCTTAGCCCTCCATGTAATCTTGGCCCCATGGCGGGCCAGTTCTCGCCAATTCGATCTCCTTGTGGTTCAAAGTCACCCATGATCGGAGCTTTGCCCTGCATGGCATGAGCTCTTCAGGCCACACTAGCCAGTGTGTTAAGGTAAGACACATATGCAAAACAGTTAGGTATCTTTAATTATGAAACGTATCGCCTACACAGTAGGCTTCTTCAGTCCAAGTTACAGCAAAGTTGATAGAAGCGAAGCTCTTGAAGACAGAGTAATCAGCTCCTTCACCCTTAAAGTTTTGATGTGGTCAGTCCCTCAGTCTGGAGAAGAGCATGTATGCCATAGTATGAAACAATATGGAGAAGAAGTGACAGGATGGAGCTTTTTTATAGCGCGCAAGAGGTGAGACGTAGGCCACTAGGAGAGGTAAGAACGTCAGAAGTTAAGAAAAAAAGGTCGGTCCTCTCAAATCCAGCCCCTCTCACTAGTGGAAGTTGTACGTAAAGTTTATGCAGGTCTTACCAAGATAACCCTGTGATGCAGTGTCTGAAAGATTGAACATTAAAATGGGCATAAAAATACCCGACGAGGTATTAGGTAAGACACCATAGCAAACAGTTAGCGGTATCTTTTAATATGAAACTCTACGCCTACACAAGTAGGCTTTCATCAGTCAAGTACAGAAAAGTTGATAGAAGCAGAAGATACTTGATAGACGATTGTAATCAGTCCATCACCCTTAAAGTTTTGAGGTGGTCAGTCCCTCAGATCAGGATGAAGAAACATTGTTCCATATATGAAACAATATGGACATAAGTGACGGATGGAGCTTTTATAGCGCCAAGAGGTGGAGACGAGGCCACTAGGAGAGTAAGAACTCAGATGTTAAAGGACAGTTCCCTCTCAAATCCAGTCCCCTCTCACTAAGTGGAAGTTTGTCGCAATTTGATTGCACGGTCTAAACCAAGATACCCTTGTGTTGCAGTGTCCTAGACAGATGAACATTAAAATGGCATAAAAAACCGACAGGTTGTTAGGTAAACACATATGCAACAGTTAGTATCTTTATTATGAACGTTTCGCCTACCAGTAGGCTTCTTCAGTCAAGTACAGAAAAGTTTATAGAAGCAGAAGAACTTTGAGATCGAAAGTAATCAGTCCTCATCCTAAAGTTTTGATGTGGGGTTCATGTCCCTCAGTCTGGAGAAAGAGCATTGTTCCATAGAACGAAACAATATGGAGAAGACTGACAGGATGGAGCTTTTACGTATAGCGCCAAGAGGTGAGACGTAGGCCACTAGAGAGGTAAGAACTCAGATGTTGAAAGGATCAGGTCCCTCTCAAATACAGCCCTCTCACTAGTGGAAGTTTTCGAAGTTGACTTGCAGGTCTGTACCAGATACCCCTTGTGTTGCAGTGTTACAGATTGACCATTAAAAGGCATAACAATCCCGACAGGTTGTTAGGTACAGGACACATGTGCAACATTTAGGGTATCATTATTATTGAAACGTTTCGCCTACACAGATAGGCTTCTTTCAGTCCAGTACAGAAAAGTTGATAGAAGCAGAAGGATACTGAAGACGAAGGTAATCAGTCACCATCACCCTTAAAGTTTTGAGGTGGTCAGTCCTCATCTGGAGAAGAGCCTTGTTCCATAGTATGTAACAATAGGAGAAGAAGTGACAGAATTGAGCTTTTTATAGCGGCAAGAGGTGACACTAGGCCACTTGGCGAGGTAAGACTCAGATGTTGAAGGTCAGATCCCTCTCAAAACCCGGCCTCCTCTCACTATGGAAGTTGTCCGAAGTTGATTGCAGGTCTGAACAAGATACCCTTGTGATGCAGTGTCTTACAGCTGAACATGTAAAATTGGCATAAAATACCGTACAGGGTTTTTAGGTAAGAACTCATATGCAACAGTTAGGTATCTTTATATATGAACGTTTCGCCTACACAGTAGGACGATCTATCAAGTCAAGTACAGAAAAGTTGATAGAAAGCAGAAATACTTGAAAGACGGAAGCAATCAGTCCATCACCCTTAAAAGTTTTGAGGGTTGATGGGACCATTACATCGAGTCTTCAGTATCTTCTGCTTCTATCAACTTTCTGTACTTGAACTGAAGAAGCCACTGTGTAGGCGAACGTTTCATATAAAGAAACCTAACTGTTCATATGTTCTTACCTAACAACCTGTCGGTATATTTATGCCATTTTAATGTTCAATCGTCCAGACACTGTGTTACACTCCATCTATTGTAACAACTATTTCCTCTATTTAGAGCTAACAATTTTGGGTCAGGAGGTTAAGGGAGTAATAATAATGACTCCTCCGGAATGCCTAATTTTTAATTAATGTAAATTCATAATTTAACAAAATCCAGTTAAAATAGACGAATTAACGAATAGTTAAATTAAGATACATGGTTTCTTCTGTAGTATCCAACAATAACATAGCGGTCTTCAATAACAGAGGATTAGGAGGATATCCTAGATATAACATATATATAATGGAGATTACATTAATACATTAAAGTCTTGTTTCTCCCAATTGGAAGCTGTACAGAATAAAAACAGAATATTCCATTCCGCCTAATAAATCATGGCCATTACCAGAGACGAGCAGGAGTTTTCTCGTTGCGGCTTTATGCTACTTCTATCACTGCACGTCCCTCAACCTTGCGCATACAGGTAAAGTGGGTCACCTGACGTGACTCCACGAACACTCAGTAGAGTAGTTGAACATAAAGGGGGGGGGGGGGAAAAAAAAGTATAAACAAAAAAGGGGGGGGAAAAGAAGAGGGGGGGTGATAACCATCAACCATCACGGCTAACAACACACCGGCACACCGGGCGGCAGGCAGGTTACAATACCTTCCAATTAAACTTACCATGGCCATTTTACGTAAATTAAAATTGTTAATAAGAATTAATCTTAATAAAACAAGGACGTTCATTTCCATTTAGCTATTAAAGGAAAGACCGCAATGTAATCATAAAGGAAGATAACCATAGGGGCATGACACACTGCAACACAAGGGTATCGTGGTACAGACCTGCAATCAACTTCGACAACATCCACTATTGAGATGGCTGGCAATTTGAGAGGGACCTGACCTTTCAACATCTGAGTTCTTACCTCTCCTAGTGGCCTACGTCTCACCTCTTGGGCGCTATAAAAAAGCTCCATTCCTGTCACTGTCTTCTCCATATTGTTTCATACTATGGAACAATTAGCTCTTCTCCAAGACTGAGGGACTGACCACCTCAAAACTTTTAAAGGGTGATGGACTGAATACATCGTTCCCCCTTCAAGTAACTTCTGCTCCTATCAACTTTTTCTGTACTTGACTGAAAAATCCTACCTGTGTAGCGGAAACTTTTCATAATAAAGATACCAAACTGTTGCATATTTCTTACCTAACAACCTGTCGTATTTTATGCCATTTTAATTTTTGTTCAATCGTCAACACTGCACACAAGGGTTTCTTGTGTACAACCTGCAATGCAACTTCGAACAAACTTCCACAAGTGAGAGGGTCTGGATTTGAGAGGGACCTACCTTCCAACCATCTGAGTTCTTACCGCTCCAAGTGGCCTACGTCGCACCTCTTGGCTCTATAAAAAGCTCCATCCAGTCACTTCTTTCTCCATATTGTTATCATACTATGGAACAATGCTCTTCTCCAGACTGAGGGACTGACCACCGCAAAACTTTAGGGTATGGACCTGATTACATCGTCTTCAGTATCTTCTTCTTCTATCAACTTTTCTGTACATGACTGAAGAAGCCTACTGTGTAGGCGCGAAACTTTCATAATAAAGAAACCTCACTGTTGCAATGTGACCTTACTAACAACCTTCGGTATTTTATGCCATTTAATGTTCAATCTGTCAGACACTGCAACACATGGATCTTGGTACAGACCTGCAATCAACTTCACACGAACAACTTCCACAAGTGAGAGGGCTGGATTTGAGAGGACCTGACCTGCAACTCATCTAGTATCTTCCTCTCCTAGTTGTCCTACGTCTCACCTCTTGCGCTATAAAAAGCTCGCATCCTGATCACTTTCTTTCTCCATATGTTTTCATACAAATTGAACAATCGCGCTTCCTCCAGACTGAGGACTTACCAGCCCTCAAAACTTAAGGTGATGGACTGATTACAACTCTTCAAATATCTTCTGCTTCAATAACTTTTCTGTACTTGACTGACTTAGGCAGAAAACGTTTTCAAAATAAAGATTCCCTAAATGTTGCATATGTGTCTTACCTAACAACCTGTCGGTATTTTATTGCCATTATTTAATGTTCTAGCCAGTGTGACAACACCCACTAAAAAAAAACGCTCTATGCTTATCGTCGTACTCATTGCCTTGGCCGCCTGCTGTTCTGTGGTGGGTTTATACATCACTGCTATTACCACCTTGGGACCTCCCGTGTGAACGTTCCCGCTATGAAAATCATTCTTCTCCGCGTCTCCTCTCTCCAGCTCATCAAATCCAGCGAATTTTGATCAGCATGCCACACCTCCACCCCCCCTGTTCCCTCTGTCATTCCAAGGATGTGGTATCCCGATTGGAAAGATGGCGTCCTGTTAATCATACCTGTAAGCTTCTGTTCTGTGAGAGCTATGAGTGTCAGGTGAGCCTCATTGACTCTTTCATGCCACTACCTCCCACTTATTTGTTAATACCATCCAGCGTTTGGTACAAAACCTTCAGTTTCCTTTCCAACACTGGTTTGCGGGCCTGTGAGGTGTCGTTACCATGTCCCCCTATTCTCCTGTTCCTCCAGTGTCCGTCAGGTTGATTTCCCTTAAACCTCTCCTCGTAGGACCTACTCTTAGCTCTGGGACTAGTCCTTGTTGCAAACCTTTGCCACTTTCTCTAGTTTCTTACGTGCTGGCTAGGTGTGGGTTCCAAACAGGTGCCCGCAAACTCCAATATGGGCCTAACGTAAACGGTGTTACAGGGTCCGAACGATTCCTTATTAAGATTGTTCGGAATGGGGGCTGGTCTGAGGTTGCTAGTCGACCCATAATGCTGCAGCGCAGATATTGGGTATGATGTACGCTTCAGGAATGTGCCTGGTGTTATACTCACCAACCCCAAGATTCTTTTTCCTTCTTGAGTGAGTTAGTAGTCTCTGACCCCCGCAGACATCCGACTGCTGGCCTCTTTGCCTTCCCCAATCTCATAGACTTTGCACTTGGTGGGATTGAACTCCAGGAGCCAATTGCTGGACCAGGTCGCCTCCTGTCCAGATCCCTTCTGTAGTTCTCTGCCTGAGTCTTCGATCGAGTTGTATTCTTCTCATCACTTCACGCAATCTGCAAACAGGACACCCTCAGAGTCTATACCTTCCGTCATGTCCGTTCACAAAATACCAGAAACAAGCACTGGTTCCCTAGGACTGACCACCACTGCGAGGACCCCGCCAGTTCACAGGTTCGCTCTCCACCTGCACCCCTCGCCACTACCATGACTCGCTGCTAGTCTTCCTGACAAGTATTCCCTGATCCATTGTAGTGTGCCTTCCCCTGTTATCCCTGCTTGTCCTCCAGTTTTTGCAACCAATCTCTTGTGTGGAACTGTGTCAAACGCCTTCTTGCATCCAAGAAAATGCAATCCACACCCTACCCATCACTCTCTTGTCTTATACTGCTGTCACCCATGTCATAGAACCCAGTAGGTTTGTGACACATGACATTTCCCGTCCCTTAAAACCATGCTGGCTGCTGTAGAAGTAGATCATTCCATTCTTAGTGTTTCCACACTCTTCCTCCTTAAAATCTATCTCCCTGATTTGCATACTATAACTGTCAGTGACACTGCGGTCTGTAGTTTAATAGCTTCATGACCTGTCTCCTTTTTTAAAGATTGGGACAACATTTGCTGTCTTCCATGCCCTCAGCAATCTCCTGTTTCGATAAGATTGTATTGAATAATTGTTGTTAGGGGTACAACATAGTGACCCTCTGCTCCCTCTCACAATAACCCATGGGAATGTTAATCGCCCCATTGCCTTTGAGGTATCTAGCTCACTCAGAAGCCTCTCACGTTCTTCCTCGGTTGTGGTGCCTGGTGTCCAGCACTTGGAGTGGTGTGCCCCACCTCTCCGTTCTTTCTGGTAGTCCCTTCTGTCTCTCTGTGAACACTTCTTGAACCTCTTGTTTGAATGTTCTTCACATACTTTCACGTTCATTTCCTGATTGTTCTCTCCTCCTTCCTTCCTAGCCTGATTACCTGTCCTTGAAACGTTGTTTTCCCTCCTGATGTGCTGTAACAACAGTTTCGGGTCAATTGCTTTCGCTGCTAGTCATTTTCATATTGTCTTTGGGCCTCCCCTTCTTATCGAGCATTATTCGATCTGGCTCTACACGACCTGTTCTCCTTATTCTCCTGGGTCCTTTGCCCTTCTATATTTCTTCCATTCCCAAGCACACTTGGTTTTTTGCCTCCCCATCACCATTTGGGTAAACCATGGCTCATCCTGGCTTTCTTCATTACTCCTGTTACTCCTTGGTACAAACCTCCTCCTCAGCCTCCCTTGCATTTTGTTTCTCTACATTCCATCATCTCATTAGACTGGCTTCCCTGCCATGGTTCTCTGTCCCACTGAACCCCGTTCAGTGTTCCACAGATCCTGTGTAGTCCCCTTTCTTGTAGTTGGCTTCATCGTCCTGGACTTCCTGCTTCTCCCTCCACTTGAGCTCTACTGTGTATTCGAAGCTAAAACCACATGGTCACTGGCCCCTAAGGGACTTTTCATATGTGATGTCCTCGATATCTGCACCTACTGAAGGTGAATACAAAGCCACAGACTTGCTGGTTCACCTCTCCTCTCCTCTCTTATAGAGTCCCTTACGTGTTGGTACATGAATTTCTCCAGTACCACCTCCATCATCTTAGCCCTCATTGCGATCTTTGCCCCCAGTGTGGTCCAAGTTCTCCCCAATCGATCTCCTTGTGGTTAAAAGTCACCCAGGGATCATGAGCTTTTGAGCCCTGCATGCATGAGCTCTTCTCGGTCACTAGAAGCCAGTGTTACCAACCATCGCTCTATTGCTCTTCGTCGTACTCTTGCATTGGCCTCCAGTCTGTTTCTTGTGGGTTATACATCACTGCTATTACCACCTTGGACCTCCAGAGTGAAGTGTTCCCACTATGTAATCACTTCTTCTCCGCTATCTCCTCTCTCCAGCATCATCAAAATTCCCAGCTGGGGGTAGCAGCAACGCCACTCCTCCACTCCCCCCTGTTCCCTCTGTCTTTCCTCAGGATTTGGTATCCCGTTGTGAAAAGATGGCATCTGTTATCATACCTGTAAGCTTGGTTTCCCTGTAAGAGCTATGAATTCCGGTGATGCATATTGACTCTTTCGTGCCACTCCTCCCATTATTTGTTATTCCATCATCGTTTTTGTACCATATCCTTCAGTTCCTTTCCAACACTGTGTGCGGGGGGGGCCTGTGGGGGATGGAGAACCTGGTGGCAATACTGTGGAATTCTATAGCTCGTGTTGGGTGGAGGCAGTGGTATGGATTGTAGTGTGTGTTTGGGATGGTGTGATAGGTTGGATGGGTTCTGAGAGTAGTTGTGTGTGTGCTTGCCCTTGCTGAGTTTCTGTTCCTGCTCGACTGACCTCTGCCTGATTCCCTCCTTGTCTCTTTTTCCTGCTCCTTTCGTTTTTTTGTCCTCCATCCTCCTCAGCGCTTCGTTCTGATTTGTTCTGTCCTGGTTTCTAGGAACACCTTCTTGTACTCTTCCGAGTATTTCAATCGTGGGTTTCTCTTGGAGGACCTGTTTCCGCAACTGTTTCCGTCCTGAGAATCAAGCTGATTGTCGTTCTTCTCCCCCTTTTCGAGTACCCCCCTATTCTCTGAAATTTTACAATCTCGTCATCTCTTCACCTATTACCCGTGAATGATTTTTTCTCATCTCCTTTCCTTCTTGCCTGCTTCCTTTCAGCGTGTGTCCCTTTCCTCTCTCGCCTGAAACCCCATGGCGATAAACACTGATTTTCAGCGCCCATCATCCTCCCAGTGGCCTCACTCCTCTGTGACTCTGGATCCTGCCTGTATGATGGTCAGTTTTCCCTTGATTTTTCCAGTGGCCCTGAGATTAAGCCTTGTTGTGCCTCAGCATTCACCTATCAACCGCTCTCCAACAGCAACCAGCTGATCTTCCCTTCACTCCTTGGTCCACCTTGGCAGATTGATCGTGACCTTAGCTAATTCATATTCCTTCCTTCCTGTTTTCACTCGCACTTCATATGCTGAGTCTTCTCTGGTCACGTCCCTGTAACTCGCTTCCGAGCCTAATTATCTCAACTTCTAGACCCTTGGGGGTTTTCCAATAGTATGAAACATATGGGAAGAAGTAAACGGGATGGAGCTTTTTATAGCGCCAAGAGGTGGACGTAGGCCATTTAGGAGAGGTAAGAACTCAGATGTTGAAAGGTCAGGTCCCTCTCAAATCCACCCCCCTTTCACTAGTGGAAGTTGTCGAAGTTGATTGCAGGTCCTGTACCAAGATACCCTTGTGTTGCAGTGTCTGACAGATTGAACATTAAAATGGCATAAAATACCGACAGGTTGTTAGGTAAGACACATATGCAACAGTTAGGTATCTTTATTTTGAAACGTTTCGCCTACAAAAGTAGGCTTCTTCAGTCAAGTACAGAAAAGTTGATAAAAGCAGAAGATACTTGAAGACGATGCAATCAGTCCATCACCCTTAAAGTTTTGAGGGTGATGGACTGATTACATGGGTCTTCAAGTATCTTCTGCTTCTATCAATTTTTCTGTACTTGACTGAAGAAGCCTACTGTGTAGGCGAAACGTTTCATAATAAAGATACCTAACTGTTGCATATGTGTCTTACCTAACAACCTGTCGGTATTTTATGCCATTTTAATGTTCAATCTGTCAGACACTGTTTTTACACTCCATCTATTGTAAAAAAACTTTTTTCCTTCTTTTAGAGCATAACAATTTTGGTCAGAGGGGGTTAGGGTAATAATAATGATCCCCCGGGGAATGCCTAATTTTAATTATGTATATTCAAAATTTATACCAAAAGCCAGTTATAATATTACGAATTATCGTATATAAGTTAAGAATACATGTTTCTTCTGTGTATCCAACATATACATAAGGCTTTCAAAACGAGGATTAGGAGGAATCCTAGATAAACATATATATAAAGGGGAGATTACTTTATACATTAAAGTCTTGTTTCCCAATTGGAAGAAAGTCAGAATTAAACAGAATATGTCCAGGCCGGCTAAAAAATTCTTGGCCAGTTACCAGAGACGAGCAGGAGTGTCTCGTTGGCTGCTACTTCTTCACTGCTCGTCCCTCAACCTTGAGCATACAGGTAAAGTGGGTCACGTGGACGTGACTCACCAACATCAGTAGAGTAGTTGAACAAAAAAGGGGGGGGGGGAAGGGGGGGGGTATAACCATCAAACATCACGGCTAACTACACACCGGCAAAACGGGCGGCAGGCAGGTTACTATACCTCCAATTAAACTTACCATGGCCATGTTACTAAATTATAATTGTTAATAAAAATTTAATCTTAATAATACAAGGACGTTCATTTCCAATTTAGCTATTAAAGGAAATGACCGCAATGTAATTTTAAAAGGAAGGTTAACCATAGGGGCATGACACACTGCAACACAAGGGTATCTTGGTACAGACCTGCAATCAACTTCGACAACTTCCACTAGTGAGATGGGCTGGATTTGAGAGGGACCTGACCTTTCAACATCTGAGTTCTTAAACCCCTTCCTAGTGGCCTACGTTCACCTCTTGGCGCTATAAAAAGCTCCATTCTGTCACTTCTTCTCCATATTGTTTCATACTATGGAACAATGCTCTTCTCCAGACTGAGGGACTGACCACCTCAAAACTTTAAGGGTGATGGACTGATTACATCGTCTTCAAGTATCTTCTGCTTCTATCAACTTTTCTGTACTTGACTGAAGAAGCCTTCTGTGTAGGCGAAATTTTCATAAAAAAAGATACCTAACTGTTTTCATATGTGTCTTACCTAACAACCTGTCGGTATTTTATACCATTTTAATGTTCAATCTGTCAGACACTGCAACACAAGGGTATCTTGGTACAGACCTGCAATCAACTTCGACAACTTCCACTAGTGAGAGGGGCTGGATTTGAGAGGGACCTGACCTCTCAACATCTGAGTTCTTACCTCTCCTAGTGGCCTACGTCTCACCTCTTGGCGCTATAAAAAGCTCCATCCTGTCACTTCTTCTCCATATTGTTTCATACTAGGGAAAACAATGCTCTTCTCCAGACTGAGGGACTGACCACCTCAAAACTTTAAGGGTGATGGACTGATTACATCGTCTTCAAGTATCTTCTGCTTCTATCAACTTTTCTGTACTTGACTGAAGAAGCCTACTGTGTAGGCGAAACTTTTCATAATAAAGATACCTAACTGTTGCATATGTGTCTTACCTAACAACCTGTCGGTATTTTATGCCATTTTAATGTTCAATCTGTCAGACACTGCAACACAAGGGTATCTTGGTACAGACCTGCAATCAACTTCGACAACTTCCACTAGTGAGAGGGGCTGGATTTGAGAGGGACCTGACCTTTCAACATCTGAGTTCTTACCTCTCCTAGTGGCCTACGTCTCACCTCTTGGCGCTATAAAAAGCTCCATCCTGTCACTTCTTCTCCATATTGTTTCATACTATGGAACAATGCTCTTCTCCAGACTGAGGGACTGACCACCTCAAAACTTTAAGGGTGATGGACTGATTACATCGTCTTCAAATATCTTCTGCTTCTATCAACTTTTCTGTACTTGACTGACTGTAGGCGAAACGTTTCATAATAAAGATTCCTAAATGTTGCATATGTGTCTTACCTAACAACCTGTCGGTATTTTATGCCATTTTAATGTTCTAGCCAGTGTGTCAACCATCGCTCTATTGCTTTCGTCGTACTCTTGCCTTGGCCTCCTGCTGTTCTGTGGTGGGTTATACATCACTGCTATTACCACCTTGGGACCTCCAGTGTGAAGCGTTCCCGCTATGTAATCACTTTCTTCTCCGCTGTCTCCTCTCTCCAGCTCATCAAAATTCCAGCGATTTTTGATCAGCAATGCCACTCCTCCACCCCGCCTGTTCCCTCTGTCTTTCCTCAGGATTTGGTATCCCGTTGGAAAGATGGCGTCTGTTATCATACCTGTAAGCTTGGTTTCTGTGAGAGCTATGATGTCTGGTGATGCCTCTTTGACTCTTTCATGCCACTCCTCCCACTTATTTGTTATACCATCAGCGTTTGTGTACAATACCTTCAGTTTCCTTTCCAACACTGGTTTGCGGGGCCTGTGAGGGTGGGGGACCTGGTGGCATACTGTGGGATTCTATAGCTCGGTGTTGGGTGGAGGCTGGGGTATGGATTGTTAGTGTGTGTTGGAGTGTGATAGGTTGTATGGTTCTGAGAATAGTTGTGTGTGTGCTTGCCCTTGCTGTACCCTTGCTGTACTGTTCTGCTCTGACTGACCTCTGCTGGATCCATCCTTGTCTCTTTTCCTAGCTCCTTTCGCTTTTTTGTCCTCTCCCTCAGCTGCTGTCGTTTTGATTGTGTTCTGTCTCTGTCTAGGAACACCCTCTTATACTCTTCCGAGTATTTCAAATCGGGGTTTTTCTTGGAGGATCCTGTTCCGCACTGTTTCCGTCCTGAGAATCAGCTTGATTGGTCGGTTCCTCCCCTTCGAGTACCCCCCTATTCTCTGAAAATTTACAATCTCGTCCATCTCTTCACCTATTTCCGTGATGATTTTCTCAATCTCCTTACTTTCTTCCTGCTGCCTTTCAGTGTGTGTCCTTTCCTCTCTCTCCTGAAGACCATGGATTAAACACTGATTTTGCCCTTTTCCTCTCCCATTGCCTCACCCTCTGTGACTCTGGATCTCCCTGTACGTGGTCAGTTTCTCCCTTGATTTTCCAGTGGCTCTTGTTTAGCATGGTTGTGCCTCAGCATTCGACCTATCACCCTCTCCATCTGCAACCAGCTGTTCTTCCCTTTCACTCCTTGGCTTTTTTTGGCAGGTTGATATGACCTTAGCATAATTCATAATTCCTTCCTTCCTGTTCGGCCTCACAGCTTCATATGCTGTGTCTTCTCTGGGCACTGCCCCTGTAACTCGCTTCAGCCTATTTATCTCAACTTCTAGGACCCCTTTTCTTGGCTACTGCAGTTTCGACTTGTGCCTCCCAAATTTTTTGTCTCCTTTCCTACCTCTTTTCCAATTTCACAGAGAGCTCTTTCTCCATTTTTTCAGAAAGCTCTCCTAATTTTCTCTCCACTTTTGTTCCATCCTTTTCCACTGCTCCTCCATCCACTCTTCCCTACCAGAACCATTCTCATCTTTATCCTTGGTTCCTGCGAGTCCCCACCATTTTTTTTTTGTGAGAGAAGAGAGAAGGGAAAGGTAGAAGAGGGAGGGGAAGAGTGAGAAGGGAAAGGGGGGAGAGGTGAGAGGGGGAAGAGAGAGAAGGGAAGGGAAGGAGGGGGGAGAGTGAGAAGGGAAAAATGGGGAAGAGATGGAGAGAGAGAGAGAGAGAGAGAGAGAAGGAGAGAGAGAGAGGAGGAGAGAGAGAGAGGGGAGAGAGAGAGAGAGAGAGAGGAGAGAGAGAGAGAGAGAGAAGGGAAGGCAGAAAAGAGGGGAGGGGGATAGTGAGAAGGAAAAAGGGGAAGAGAAGGGGTGAGAGTGAGAGTGAGAAGGGGAGGGGGGAGAGAGAGTGAAGGGGAAGGGTAGGAGAGGGGGAGATTGAGAAGGGAAAATGGGAAGAGAGAGAGCAAGAGAGAGAGAGAGAGAGGGGGAGAGAGAGAGAGAGGGGAGAGGGGAGAGGGGGGGAAAAGAGGGAGAGGGGGAGAGAGGGAGGGAGAGGAGAGAGAAGGCAGAGGGGGGGGGAGGGGGGAAGGGGGAAAAGGGGGGAGAGGAAAACGAGAGGGGAGAAGAGGCTGGGGGAGGGAGGGGGGAGGGGGAGACGCCTCACAGAAAGCTCGTTTTCATCATAGGGGTTCTTACAACTACTCAGCCCCCCAAACGTATCCCCAACCAGTGATTTTTTTTTTTTGTGTTGCCCGGTTTAAAAATTTTTTTTTTTTTTTTTTCCCCCTTTCCCTTGTTGTTTTATTCCCAGTTCATCCCCAGTTCTTTTTTCCCCCCCAGTATTTGTTACAGTAAAACTTACCTCCCATTTCAAATTTTCATTTAAAGCTTGTTTTTTTAGCACTTTTCGGTAGGGCAGAAAATGTTTTGTTCTCCGGGGTGTTGAAGCCGCAGTCAGTCACGCGCCCAGACCCCCGTTTTTAGGGGGTAAAAAACCAAACCCCACCCGTGGTTCACCCCGGGTCCCCAGTCTAATATCAAAAATACCCCCACGAGTTACTCCGGCCTTTCCCTGTTTCTTCCCAATCCTTTCTAAAAATTTTTTTTCTACGAAATTGAAGCCCCATAGCAGAAAACAAATGCTACGGGGCCCGTGTTTTGTCATAGAACATCACTAAAAATTTTCCAAACCCGGGCCGTACCTTCGTCCCCCGGGAAACTCAAAGTTAAGAAAACGTGACTTCCCTTAGCATTTCCTATATTTTTTTTGACATTATTTAACGCCCTGCACCAATCAGTTAGTTACTGAACCCATATTTCATTAAATTTTTTTCAGGGGTCACCCGTGCACTTTTGCCATTTACCTACAGTTTAAAATTTTGGGGAATTTAATTTTTGCACTCCAAATTTTTAAAATTTCCCCAGTTTTTCTTATTTTTGCTTTTTTCCCACCTCAGTTTTTAAATTTATATTTTCAGTTTTAAACCCATTTATAAAATTTTTACCTCTCACATACAGTTTTCATGAAATTCCTGTGTGCTGTTTATTTTTTTTTAGTTGCACCCTGAAAGTTGGGCCACGATTGTTAAAACCCCCCTGCACTTTTTTTGTTTTTATTTTTTTTTTTTAATAAGTGTAATCTTCAAGTATTAAAAGTTTTAAAGTATATTTTCTACCTGCAGCCCTTTTACAATTTTGGGGCCTAGCCCTTTAAAATTTTTTTTTTCTGTTCCCCCTTTTAAAATTTTGCTCAACATAAAATTCATGTTTTATCAGTGAATATTCACCTTGTGCATTGTTTTTTTGCTATTTTATATACCCAAGTCATTGAGTGTTTTTTGGGGAACCCTGCTTATTACCTTTTAATTAAAAAAAAAACCCTTGGAATTTAAAATAATTTTGACCTTGAAAAATTGTGAAAATTTTTTTTTTTCTTTTTTCCAGGTCCCCCCCTTTGCTAACACCTTTAAACCCTTTGGCCAAATTCTTGAATTTAAAAAATTTGCATTTTTTTTTTAAAATTTTTATTTTGTGTGCAATATAGAAAATTTCTGGCCCAGTGTTTTTTTTTTTTTGTGTGATTTTTGGCCCTATTCCATACTCTGATATCTTTTTTGTGCCAACTTCCCTTGTGCAAGTAAATTCCCTTTTTTTTTTTGGGGTTTAAATTTTGCTACTGTTTGCCCCCGCAATTTTTTTTAAACTGTGTTTGCACACGTTTAGTTTTTTGTGTAGTACCTATTTATTTTAATTTTGTCCCAATTTTTGCTACCGTTTTTTACATTTAAAACCCTTCCTTTTCAAAATTTTTTTTGCCAGATTCCTGGTGAAATTATTGATTTTCCCTTTTAGCTTCATTTTGTGCATTCCCGGAAAAACTTTTTCACTTGCTTTACATCTCTTATTTTTTTTTTCAGAGTGTATCACTATTTCCCTTTTTATTGTTTTTTTTGCTAAAATTTTTCTTTCACTAAGCATTTCCTTTAGTACTGTGGTGCGAGTTTTTTTGCTCTTTTTTTAATTGTACCAGGGCTACCATTTCTTGCCCCCTGCCCTTTTTACCATCTTTTACCTACTTGAAATTTCAAAAATTTTGACTTTCAGACTAAGCCCACGAAAGTGGCCATGCCTTCCCCCAGATTCTGCGGGTTTTGCCAGCAAGGTTTGCCTCACCCCAGAGTGAGCACGCGGCGGGGCACCCGAACCCCCAGGACAGTTGGTAAAACTTGTGGCTAAAAAAAGCCTCGACCACCGTGGGCCCGGCTCATCCCCAAAGGGTTTACCGGGACCCTTTTTTTGCCGGTTTCGTGCAAATAGTTTGAGCCAGGGCGGGCAGCCCAGCGAGGGGGGGACTGTTCGGGGCTCTTTTTGATAGCCCCAAAAATTACCCAGTACATTCGTGCTGCTGTTGCAGCAGTGGATCTCCCCCAAAGGGTGATATGGGTCCCTTTTGTGCAGCTCAAGCCTTTGTAAGAATTCAGTCTTGGGGGGGGAATTTAAAGGGGGAATTTTAAAGGCTTTTTTAATTTCGGCGTAGTCGCCCAACGCCATTACATTGACATCGTTACCAGCGTCTTGGCCGAATGCCAATACCGGCACGAAACCCCCTTTTGGTTTTTGCTTTTTGCCGTTTCGAAAGCCGCCAGGACTTTACTGTTTGCCGTCAACCCCACTAAGGGGCGGGTTTGGTGAGGGCCCGTAGGGGCTTTTAAAGCTTTCATCCCCTTTCTGGCTGTCGGAAATTCTTGCGGAGGGATTCCCCCCCTAACCTTTTGGGCTGCCATTGAATGCGCTAGGACCGGCCCCTCAGCACACGCCCTGGGTGCATATGTGCCATCGACTCGTTTCCAAGCCCCCCTTCCCCGAGAAAAGGGAAAGGGTTTTCCGCTTTGGGCGGATAACCCCCTCCCCAACCCTTTGCGCCCCGTCCGCAGTGACCCCCCCCCCGGTCGCACCCGGGAAAAGTCACTTTTGCGGTGCGGGCCCAGACAGCCAACCCAAAAAGGTTTTCAAACCCCCCGGGCCCCCAAAAATACGCGCCTAAGTAAAAATAGCGACCCCCAGAAACCCAACAGTCGGTCTTATCAAAAAGGCAGTCATCGATTTCCCTTTGGAAGGGCGAAACGTCCCCCCAAAGAACACCCCCCCCAACCTCACCCGTTTTAAGGGCGTGTAGTGCCCCTTTGTTTAAACCTGTGGCAAACGGGGGCACTACGATCTGAGTTTTTAAAAAACTTAAGTCCCCCGCAAAGTAACCGCCCCACATTTCCCCCCCGTTTCATATCAAGGAAAACCGTCACCTTTCCCCAGGGGCCCAGTCTCGCGGGGAATCTGTGTTTACCAAAATTTATTTCCACCCATACCTCCCATGATTTTAACAAGCTGCGAAGTATGCTGACACCCGGTGGAGCAAGCAGCGTGCGCAATGCACATGCTCGTAGAACCCCTTCCACTATTGGGGGGAAGGGCCGTCCGCAAAACCAGCGAAAGACGTGAAACCCTGTGGGAGTCGCTGTTTTCCCGTCCCTGTCCGAATGCATTCGCCCCCGGGCGGGTGATACGCTTGCCGACAGTGGGGGGAAACGAGTTTTTTGACTTTTGTTGCGGGAGCCCTTTTAAACCGTCCTTCCGGTCGGCCTCGTAACAATGTCACCCCTCGAGCAGCTTTTGGACTCCGGGGATCTCGTGGGCCTTTTCATCCTTTTCATGTTGGGTTTTAGGGAAAACCCCATGGGGGCCCCGTCATCGAGTCCACTGCCCCACAATAAGCCTTTTCCCATTTTTTCCTAGACACAGGTTCGGGGGGGTTTAAAAAAATTTTTCCGCTCCCCCTTTTTTTTCCGAGACATTGGCCTTCACGGGGCCCCATGTTGACAGAGCCATCTCCATTCGCCCCTTGGGGGAGTCTCAGGTAAACCGCTAAACGGTTCGCGGTCGCACAACGCTAAAAATTTGTGGCCCAGGGTCACAAGCTTTTTCCGAAAAATTCTTAGTCGTAGATGGTATTTTTTTCCAGGGTGACCTGCCCCATGGGGTTAAAAACCCATGGCAATTTTTGGGAAATCCGTTTGGGATCCACTGGTGGAAAGGGGGAATTCAACGGGGGGTGGTTTGTGCCCTTTTTTGGGGCTCCCTTTTTTGGGACCCAAACGTGCTACTCCGCCCTCAGAGTCCCAAACAGTGCCTGGGAATCTTTTGGAAAACCGGTGGTTTCCATGGGCCACTTCCCCCCCGGGGTGGTTCTCCCCGCCCTGATCGACCTCGTAGTAGAGTCGTTCCCCAATCCCCTCCTTGGCCATCAGCGGTAGTTACCAGTAAAACCCCCTCGGGGGGCCCCCCAGTCTAAACCTTTCACCTAACTCTACGCTGTTGTAGAGACCACAGTTGTCAACCACAGTATCCCTGTCGGCAGGCGACGTCGGGACTGGGGTCATGGCATCAGGAGCGAGTTACTGCTTGTAAAAAAGTATGACTTTCATTTTGTCGCTAATCGCTCCTCCTGTTACGGGGGAAACGTGAGCAGAGCTTTTGAAGGAGACCATGTGCTGGTTGACAACGGGCACATGCCGAGTTAAAGGGCCTCTTCCCCTTTAAAAAATCCTTCACACAGTGCAAAAGTGGTAAGTTTTCAAGTCCTTTTTTGTCAACAGGGATAGTCGGGGAATTTTCCCCCGCGGAAGGGAAAACCCCACTTGTCGACCTTGTCCCGATTCCCCTCTCCCGGTGAGAGTGGGGGGTTTAAACCCCACTGAAATTTCCCTTTTGGGGGTGGGAGTTCCCCAGGGGAGTCTGCTGCGACTTTCCAACACCCGGCCATTTCAGGAAAATGATCTAGCTTTGACAGACTATCCCGAAGGGGTTTCCAAAAAATTCTCCAGGGTTTTCCCCCCAAACGTGCAAAGTTTTTGGGAGTTGCACTAGATGGTGAGTCAAAGGGGTTTGACCTCACTGAAACTCTCCCGTTTTTCCACTTTTAAAAGGGACTAAAACCCCTTTAGTACCTGCGTTTTCGCCCCGCCCCATGCGCAAAAATTTCGCCGGGAAAAACCCCAAATTAAAAACGGATGCTCCGTGATAGTTATTTAGGAATTTCATCCCCGTGGAATGCTCCCCCTTTTTCTGGGTTCCCCAAGAAAAAAGGAACCTGGCCCCCCTTTTATCGATTAAAAAGGAAACTGAATGCATGTACCACCCAGACCCTTTTCCCCCGCCAGTTCTGAACGGGCCTGTTGGGAGAACACGGCGATAATAAGGCTTTTCAACCCCTTGATTTTTTCTTTAAGGGTTCGGCAGATCCCCCTCGATGAGGGGAAATAGAGAGTTGACGCTTTCCCCTACTTTCCCAAATGGTATTACCAGTTCAATGGGGGATGCCCCCTTTTGGCCCTTTTTGCCCGGGAAACCCAAACACGTTTTTGGTCGTTTGATGCGAAAAAATTTTCCGTACCCTCCCAGGTGGGGAAACCCCCATTTGGGCTTCCTGGATGATCTCAAAATCATGTGCAAGATTCCCGTCACATCTTGGAAATTGACAGGGTATTGAAAAGGTTTGCTCAGGCAAAATCCCTTAAAGGGAAAGCTCCCCCAAATGTCCCTTTCCTCCGGAAGGAAATAAATTTTTGGGTCCCCTTTAACTCAGAATGGGTAAAGCGGAAAGAGTCTAAAAAAACTCGGCCGTGCGAAATTCCCCCGACCCCCGACGGGGGGATGCAGGGCCGGGCCTTCATGGCCTTTGGGGGGTTTCTAAAAGCACCTTTTTCGCAGGTTTCTCCACCATTGGGTGCCCCCCCTTTCACGGTTACTCAAAAGGATGCCCCTTTTGAGTGGACGTGCGAAACAGGGAAAGAGCTTTTGTCATTCCCTTAAAAACAAGTTAAAAATTTAGCCCCAACCCTTAGATTCCCCGATTTTTCACCAAGGCATTTACCCTTGGCCCACTGATGCCAGCAAAGTTGGCATCGGGGCAGTCTTTTTCACCGGGAAAACTAATGGGGAAACAACAGCCTATTGCCTATCTAGCCGTGTTCTTATAAAGCGGAACAATTATTCAGTGACAGAGCCCAGAAGCTTTAGCCAAATTTTTTGGGCCCTGATTTATTTTCGGGATATCATCTATCAATTTTCCTATTTAAGATTTATACAGATCATTTACCCTTAATTTTTCCCCCTTTTTTCCCAAAAAAGAACCTCTCGGGGGAAAAATGCTCGGTTTGGTTTTGCTCAGTTCAATTTACTACAACCCCGAAAATTTTGCTATGTCCCAGGGAAGCAAAAAAGTTGTAGCTGACGCCCCGTCGAGAAAATATAGCATTTGTGAGTGTCGGAATTCGTTCTCTGTTGAGGATCCGGAAAAGAGCCCAACGACAGGGCCCCGTGTGGTCCTTTCCCTCCTTTTGTTTCCTTTCCAAGGGGACGTTGACTTTCCCGGTCAATCCTTTCCCCTTAACCCCGAAGGATTTAGTGGTAACCAAAGGGAGTACTGTGCCGTGTTTTCACAGTGGTGGGCCCCCGGGAGAACCCTATACCAACTGGGGGATAACCCAGAGTCCATGATACCAGCTACTCTTAGGTTTGATCCACAAAGTCCCAGGTTTTAGCGCACCCCCGGGAAGGACCCCGTATCAAAAGGCACGAATGAAATATTTTTTGGCCTAAGAAAGGGATCGGGCATTGCCCAAACATGTTTCACCATGTGTTGTTTTGGGCCCACAGCACAAGGGTACCCTTACAGGTCCTAACCCCATTCTAAAGTATCCCATTACAAAGGAAACCCTGGGGGAGAACTTCTGTTTGACCCGTTGACGAACCTTTTTCGAACCCCGGAGAAGGGGAAAAAAGAAACCCGTTGTTAAAGGTTTGAAAACTTACGCGGACAGTGAATTAGTACCCTTCCCGGGTAAAACCGCGAAAAAAAAAAGGTTTGCAGTGCTTTTTCCCTGAGCATGTTGTTCTTGTCTACTTTCCCCCGTGTTTCCCTTTTGGGCAGACCCAAAGGGGCTGGGGTTTTTTAAATGGATAAAGCAGGATCTTTGCTCCAGATTTAACATTCATCAAGCTCCCGTACTCCACCCCCCCCCCCCCTTGGGGAGTAAAGGTCCCTTGCTGAATACAAATCCCCAAAGTCCCGGAGGTGCTAGAGTAAACCCTTTTAAACCCAAATTGTTTCTCCCTGGGAGAGGCCCATCCCGATGGGTTTAGTGTACATTAAATTCCTCCCCCCCAACACTCGATCGGTGAGGGCACCCCATTTGCTTTTTTAGGGTATGACAAGCGGGTTAAACCCTATGAAATTCTGGGTTTTCTCCCCCTAGGGCCTACTTACGATACTGGTAACCCCAGTGTAGAAAAATGAGGACAACGCAGCTTGTTTTTCCCCGGGGTACGAAAAGAACCTTAGAAAGCTATGATAGGTTTTACGTCAGAGCGCAAAAGCCCCCGCCTAGGGAAAACAAAGTGGAACCCATTCAAAGGTTTTTGTTGCTAACCCAGTGCAGACCCCCCGGTATGCACAAAATTGTCCCAAAAATTTGTGGGTTTCCCTTAACCCTTTTCCTACACAGCTCCGTGGCAAAAAATTCGAGGTGAGGGGAATTGCTACGGGGGCTATCAAGGAAGCCCACCTTTAACACATGAAGTAGGGACCATATTTCAGGCCGAAGTTTGAGCTGGAGGCGCGTGGTTTTCAACCCCCACGATTTAGCTAATGTTAGGGACAAACCGTCTACCCCTTTCCCCCCACTACTTTCTGGGGACGGAAGACGGCCCCGTAAGGCTCCATACCCTTTTGGGGCCCGCGACCCAGGAAACAGTACATTTCG
>NC_069455.1:34550392-34552892 GCF_026875155.1 Cherax quadricarinatus | reverse complement strand
AGGAAGTGGAATAGTTTGGAAACCCATGTATTGGAGGCAGGATCCATACATAGCTTTAAGCAGAGGTATGATAAAGCTCACGGTTCAGGGAGAGTGACCTAGTAGCGACCAGTGAAGAGGCGGGGCCAGGAGCTTGGGCTCGACCCCTGCAACCTCAACTAGGTGAGTACAACTAGGTGAGTATACACACACACACACACACACACACACCCTGGGCTAGTCCCAATAACAATATTGCGACTAGCCGAGGATTCGAACCCATGCCGTTTTGGTCCGCCCCATGGTGACCAAAAACACACATGACGCTCTAACCCACAGGACCACGCAATCCTACAAGAATCACGCACCCAGCAGAGCTAGGTGTTTTACCGTGATCCGAGGACATACGGTGGTGGGGGTGCCTCTGAGCCAATTTCATTCTACTCCCGTTTGGTGTACTAGCCTCCACGAGCAGTATTTTATGTCACTGTAACCATGGTATGTGTCGAGGTATCAGAGTGGGCGCCTGTGACTAACGGGGTTCCACAAGGGTCAATCCTATGACCGGTGCTGTTTCTGGTATACGAGACAAAACTGGTCTTATTTGCCTGAAATGCTCTGCATAACAAGTGGCTTTATAGTAGTATGACATTGATGTCAGTTAGGCCTGTATACCTTGTGCACGTACTTGTAGCAAATGAAGATATTATTATTATTATTATTATTATTATTATTATTATTATTATTATTATTATTATTATTATTATTATGACATAACGGAAGGGATAGACTTTGAAGTGTCCCTGTTTGCAGATGATATAAAGCTAATGAGAAGAATTGAATCGGATGAGGATCAGGCAGGACTACAAAAGGGAACTGGACAGGCTGCAAGCTTGTTGAAGGAACTGCAGTTTCAGACCCCCAAGTGAAAATTCATGAAGATCAGGGAAGGGCAAAAAAGATCGCAGACAGAATACAGGAAAAAGACTGCAAACCTCTCTCAACCAACAACTGCTGCAGCATGTGGGCGCCTGGGAAACCTAAGAATTGCATTCCGACACCTCAGTATGGAATCGTTTAAAACTCTATACACCGTGTAAGTCAGGCCCATACTGGAGTACGCAACACCAGTTTGGAACCCACACCTGGTCCAGCACGTCAAGAAAATAGAGAAAGTGCAAAGGTTCAGAACAAGACTAGTCCAGAAGCTAAGGGACATGTCCTACGAGGAAAGGTGAAGGGAAATCGACCTGACGACACTGGAGAGTATGAAGGATAGGGAGGATATTATGCTACATATAAAAACTGAGAGGAATTGACGAGGTGGATAGGAACAGGTTGTTTCAAAGATGTGACACAGCAATAATTGGTCACAATTTTAAGTCGAAGACTTAAATGAGCAACAGATATCTTAGGAAGTATTTTTTCTTAGTCATAGAGGCAGAGGTGTCAGGAAGTGGAATAGTCTGGAAAACGTAGTGATAGCAGGATCAATACATACCTTTAAGAAGAGGTATGATAAAGCTCATGGAGCAGGGAGACCAGTGAAGAGGCTGGGCTAGGAGCTGTGACTCGACCCCTGAAACCACAATTAGGTGAGTATACACACACACAAACACACACACACACACACACACACACAACACACACACACACACACACACACACACACACACACACACACACACACACACACACACACACACACACTGGTGAGCGAATTCACAATCTCATATTTCTGCGTGAATTATCCACGAAGATATTTCCAGCAAGAAGCATAACAATTGATATATGTTAAACTGTTAAAGTTGTGTGCAGTAATGTATCGCAACAGTTGAGCTGCATCGTTTTTCCATAATATTCAGTATGTTTCCAAGTGCACCATGACATGCACAGGTGAAGCAGCAGTCTGAATCAACTACTGAATATACATATATCAGCTGCCACACAGGAGGTAGTGCATGTAATGTGAGGCATTGAGAGGTGTGAGCACTGGGCTGACACATCATTGAGAGGTGTGAGCACTGGGCTGACACATCATTGAGAGGTGTGAGCACTGGGCTGACACATCATTGAGAGGTGTGAGCACTGGGCTGACACATCATTGAGAGGTGTGAGCACTGGGCTGACACATCATTGAGAGGTGTGAGCACTGGGCTGACACATCATTGAGAGGTGTGAGCACTGGGCTGACACATCTAAAGCCGTTCATGTCTTGTACAAGAGTTAAACAAGTTAAACAACATATAATGAAGCGATCTGAGCTCTCATGTCCTTCACGGTTTATAAATGAATGACTTTTATAAATCAATTAGGAGCTCTCAAGTTTACATGAAGTTATGGATGTTATATGTATTTTTTATAACACTGAATTGTTTTTGGTTCATCTGTGAGGTTGTGTAGTCTGGTATACTTGACGACTCAGGCCTTACCTGGAGTCACCTGAAGGTCGTTATGAGGGTCAACACCTGCGCTGCCGGTCCTCGACCAGGCCACCCGCTCGCCAGCCCCCCGGTCCCCC
>NC_069455.1:34510194-34549892 GCF_026875155.1 Cherax quadricarinatus | reverse complement strand
GTGTGTGGGTCCTCTGAGCCAATTTCATTCTACTCCCGTTTGGTGTACTAGCCTCCACGAGCAGTTTTTTATATCACTGTAACCATGGTATGTGTCGAGGTATCAGAGGGGGCGCCTTTTGACTAACGGGGTTCCACAAGGGTCAATCCTATGACCGGTGCTGTTTCTGGTATACGAGACAAAACTGGTCTTATTTGCCTGAAATGCTCCGCATAACAAGTGGCTTTCTATATAGTAGTATGACATTGATGTCATTAGGCCTGATCCCTTTGTGCATGTACTTGTAGCAAATGAAGATATTATTATTATTATTATTATTATTATTATTATTATTATTATTATTATTATTATTATTATTATTATTATTATTATTATTATGACATAACGGAAGGGACAGACTTTAAAGTGTCCCTGTTTCAGATGATATAAAGCTAATGAAAGAATTGAATCGGATGGGGATCAGGCAGGACTACAAAGGGAACTGGACAGGCTGCAAGTTTGTTGAAGGAACTGGAGTTTCAACCCCCAAGTGAAAATTCATGAAAAACAGGGAAGGGCAAAAAAGATCGCAGACAGAATACAGGAAAAAGACTGCAAACCTCTCTCAACCAACAACTGCTGCAGCATGTGGGAGTCTGGGAAACCTAAGAATTGCATTCCGACACCTCAGTAAGGAATCGTTTAAAACTCTATACACCGTGTAAGTCAGGCCCATACTGGAGTACGCAACACCAGTTTGGAACCCACACCTGGTCCAGCACGTCAAGAAAATAGAGAAAGTACAAAGTTCATAACAAGACTAGTCCAGAAGCTAAGGGGCATGTCCTACGAGGAAAGGTGAAGGGAAATCGACCTGACGACACTGGAGAGTATGAAGGATAGGGAGGATATTATAACTACATATAAAATACTGAGAGGAATTGACGAGGTGGATAGGAACAGGTTGTTTCAAAGATGTGACACAGCAATAATTTGGGCACAATTTTTAAATCGAAGACTTTTGAGCAACAATTCTTAGGAAGTATTTTTCCTTTGTCATAGAGGCAGAGGTGTCAGGAAGTGGAATAGTCTGGAAAACGTAGTGATAGCAGGATCAATACATACCTTTAAGAAGAGGTATGATAAAGCTCATGGAGCAGGGAGACCAGTGAAGAGGCTGGGCTAGGAGCTATGACTCGACCCCTGAAACCATAATTAGGTGAGTACACACACACACACACACAACACACACACACACACACACACACACACGGGTGAGCGAATTCACAATCTCATATTTCTGCGTAAATTATCCACGAAGATATTTCCAGCAAGAAGCATAACAATTGATATATGTTAAATTGTTAAAGTTGTGTGCAGTAATGTATCGCAACAGTTGAGCACCATGACATGCACCATGACATGCACCATGACATGCACCATGACATGCACCATGACATGCACCATGACATGCACCATGACATGCACCATGACATGCACCATGACATGCACCATGACATGCACCATGACATGCACCATGACATGCACCATGACATGCACCATGACATGCACAGGTGAAGCAGCAGTCTGAATGAACTACTGAATATACATATATCAGCTGCCACACAGGTGGTAGTGCATGTAATGTGAGGCATTGAGAGGTGTGAGCACTGGGCTGACACATCATTGATAGGTGTGAGCACTGGGCTGACACATCATTGATAGGTGTGAGCACTGGGCTGACACATCATTGGAGGTGTGAGCACTGGGCTGACACATCTAAAGCCGTTCATGTCTTGTACAAGAGTTAAACAAGTTAAACAACATATAATGAAGCGATCTGAGCTCTCATGTCCTTCACGGTTTATAAATGAATGTCTTTTATAAATCAATTAGGAGCTCTCAAGTTTACATCAAGTTATGGATGTTATATGTATTTTTTATAGCACTGAATTGTTTTTGGTTCATCTGTGAGGTTGTGTAGTCTGGTATACTTGACGACTCAGGCCTTACCTGGAGTCACCTGAAGGTCGTTACGAGGGTCAACACCTGCGCTGCCCGGTCCTCGACCAGGCCACCCGGTCCTCGACCAGGCCACCCGGTCCTCGACCAGGCCACCCGGTCCTCGACCAGGCCACCCGGTCCTCGACCAGGCCACCCGGTCCATCAATGCCTGATCAACTAGATTAGCCGCAAGTGATCCAGCGTGCGAACCCGACTGATCGGTCACTGACTTTAGGTATCTCACCAGTTTCCTCTTGCAAACAGCCAGGGCTCTAATGGTTATTTCCTTTATGTATGATAAGAGGCTATAGAACAGTTTTGAGCCCCAGACACTATCTACTCTTCGTGCACTCATGGCACCCTTGCATTTTACTGGGTGAATGTTGCACCGTCTGCCTTGCAATTATTTATTTTCCGTAGGGATCGGATTTTCTATGTGCAAAATATGGAGCATCGTTTAAAAGTTTCCAGTGTAAATTAATATCTTTCACACCAGCGGTCCAGCGATCACGGGGAGGGGGGGGGGGGGGGGGGGGGGGTGGGGGGGGGGGGGGGGGGTAGGTGTAAAAAAGTAAATAAAAACATTTAGGCTAAAAAACCCATGTGGATCATTCGAGCTCAAGACGAGTGGAGGCTTGTTCCTCCGTCTATGAGAGTGAGAGCGCACTTCCTTGTCGTACTCAGCCTTAGCGGCATGGTGAGAGGCGTGACTCTCACTGCTGGGTCCGGGGTTCGATCCCCGGACAAGCGGCCGCCCCTACCCCCTCTACGAAAAAAATCATCACAGTGTAGAGACTTCAATGTTTGTGCTGGGAAGGTTAATCTGTACATTCTCTAATCTGATATAATAATAATAATAATAATATAAAAATAATAATAATATAATAATAATAATAATAATCTAATCTGAAATATTCACCTGCCTTGAAAGGGACTGTAGTGTACCTACTCATTTTCACCATTATACTAGTCATATATAATGCGAGCACTCAGCTCAACACACTGACGTCCGGGGTTTGATAAAATACGTCCAACAATGTATATTTCATACACAAAGGAAGGTTAGCACAGGCACCACTGGACCACAAATGCAAGTATTACAGCCGAATCTCCAGCTAGCGTGCCGTGACGAACTCTAGCTCAATCCCCTCACTGCCGTCAACAAGACTCACGAAAACGGAATGACACGATTGCAAACAAACCATACCCCGGCCGGATTGTACCCGCCTAACGCGGTCAGGCCCACTACGTAGGAGAAACTTGAAGAACAGAAGGAGAATGAGGTAATCAGTCCCTCAACCTTGATCATGTGTTAATCCATCAATCAGATAGAATACGGCATATGAGCGGAGAAGCAGCCTTATAAACGTATGTCAGGAGAGTGCAGCAGTCATAGGTGGTGTCACATTTGTTCAATGGGGTGGGAAGTAGGTTCGTGCCCAAAGAATTAGGCATGCGAAGAATTCCTAATTAATAAGATCCCAAGAAGTGTCTGACAGGGTTTTGTAGATGAATGGTTCAGAGAACCGACATGTTTGACATGTTCTTCAAGTTCACCAACGTTATGTATGGACTGTGAAGCCACTTTGTGGCGAAACGTTTCCTCAATAACTATACCCAAGAGTTTCACATTGCTAATTTATCAACATGTCGGTTCACTGAACCATTCATCTACAAGCACCTGAGAATGTATTAGCTGTTTTCCGCCACAACAGTTTCCACGGCAGTCCCTTTCTCATCATCGTTTCTTCTACTTTCCATTCGTCTTCTTGATCGTCAACTTCGTTCCATGCTGTCCAGCCACTGACCATTTCCTTGTTAGACCTGAGGACTCAAAACAGGAGTACTTACTACAAATCTTCTTGTTTTCCTCGGTCAGCTCGCCGAATCTCTCCAACTTCGCCATCCTCTAATGTTCCCTAAGCTGTTGGTAAAGTTGCTCTCGTGAGGGCCATCGTGCTTCAATTCATAGAGAGCGCGCAAACAGTCTTCACAAGAAGGCCTTTTTCACCAGTGTTCATTCTCTGTAATGCCTTTGTGTAGTATTACCTTCTCTGAGTTACATTTTTCCTTCCTTTTCAACAAAGACTGCAAGAAAAAGAGCTCTTCAGATCATTAATTTTCTCCACGCATCCAACACCACTCCTAACAAAGTTATAATTCCTCCAACAGCCAGGTTTGCACTGACGTTTCTAAAGTACTTTCACAAGCTAACACCAGAGTCGCCATCGCATCCAGCACTTCCAGTACAAGTATCTGACCAGACAAAAAATCAAAGCACCACGAACCATTCAATGCAGGGGGTACACTATAAATACCTTGAGGGCAGCACAAGATTTAAGTAGGGAAACAGAAAGAAAATCTCGACACCCGCCTCAATGAACACATTTACGCATGTATGAACGATAACTGAACAACGCTGTGTACAGCACCGAAATACCCACACCAATCATCTCATAAATTCCAGGACGCCCAATTATTGATCAAAGTAACTAATTTTCGCATGATGCAAGAGCCTCGAAAAACATTAATCGCTGTTTCGAATAAATTAAACAAAACAAAGCAGCTTCACCAATCTCCTGAAGTCTTAGCAAGATCCTCCAGAAAACCGTAAACCCCGCCAACACAGAGTCTCTCCTGTTTACTACACAAAGTACTATTACAGAGAGTGAACACTGAGAAACAGGCTGCCTCTATCCAGTCTATATTGTCTAACCTATTTTTAATGTAACCCACGTATAGCTTTTATATCCTTTTACTCAGTACAGTTATTGCTCCTACCATATTGTAATTACTTACTACTACTACAACTAATATCACTACTACTACTACTACTACCACTAGTATTGCAACCTCACTCTGAGCCTATATATACCCTCTGTGTCCAGGCACTGTTTGTAACGGCTTGACAAAGCTCCTGGAGAGCGAAACGTTGCTACAAATAAATGTCACATAAGTTACACATGCGTCCTTTTACTTTACAAATCAAGAATTAAAAGAATGACAATCCTACGCATAAAGCCAGAGAGGTGATCACACCCCAAAGTTTGGATGTAAACAATTATGAAATATTCCATATATATTTAATCACATAAAACCAAAAGTTCAAGAATGAAATTTACATTGGAAGTAAAATGAATATTAATTCAACCCAAAGGAGAATTAAGATAAGAAACGACACTATAGGAACGGAATAATGCAAACTTCATAACCCTTCACATTTCATAAGGAGATGAAAACATAATTAAATGAAACATCAAGACTTAGTCTAGAGGTAGGATGTGACAATAAAATGTTTAATGAAGTCTTGCAATGATGAAGGAAAGGAATGAGGAAAAACTTAAGAAATGGAGGGAGAGGAAATGAATAAGAGAAGAGGAACGCGAAAGTTGGTGAGTTAAGAAACCCATAAAAATCAGGCATGAGAGCATAGATAACAAGAAAAAGTTTAAGATCAGCAATGTTTAGAGAGAGTAGGGAATTTGTGGTGAAATTCTCTCAGTCACTGCTTCTCAAAGTGTTAAAACAACTAAACAAGACACGACCTCTTCTGAAATATTCTCGCAATTAAGGACAACCACCGAATTGAGCAGGTAGCAAATTTTCAATCAGGGAAAGAGATATAGTGAAGATATGAGTTTCTTTAATTAAAAGAGCAGACAAGGGCACGGATGAATAGACATGTTAGGGCCACAGAGACTAGGGAAAGGAGCCACAAAAACTCACGAGAGGAACATAAACACTGATGCATTTTAATTGATCCTTTATTGACACCCGTTTCGCCCTCACAGTGGGCTTTTTCAGTCACAAACAGATCTGTTTGTGACTTGAAAAAGCCCAGTGTGTGATGGCGAAAACGTTGTCCAATAAAGGATCACATAAACTGCATAAGTGTTTATGTTAACCATTGTGTCTATTTTATACCATTTTATTTCCATCAAAACTCACGAGAACCTGAAAGTGAGAAGAAAAGACAAAAGACAATAAATGTGGTTGATGTTTAAGGAGAGGGAAAAGGAAAGAATTAGTACACAGTCAGTAAGAAAGATCAGACTGGCAGAGATAATATAAGTGAACAGCGTCAAGGAATGGTAGTATGAAGGTGAAACAATAAATGGTAATAAAAATACAGACAGCGCCTCATGGGCATGGTCAGCCAAACCAAGGATGATCTGAAGGCTTCGTCACATATCTACTGCCTCTTGAGGGAGGGAAATGTGTTTGGAATTCAGGATTCTTTAGGAAGCATACACTGGTTATCAACACTCTCCTCTCTCTCTCTCTCTCTCTCTCTCCTCTCTCTCTCACTCTCTCTCTCGTCTCCCTCTTCATCTCCCATTCTCACTCACTCACACTTCTCTCTCTCTCTCTTCTCTCTATCTCTTTTTCTGTCTCTTTCTCATAGTCTTTTCCAGAGTCACCTCAGACTTCCGGGCAAGAGAATCCTTTGACCTCCGGATTATTTTATTTCCTTCCTTGAACAGATTACATTTTTGGGGGAATAGAGGGAGGCATTTCTTGGCTCTGTTGCACTCTTGATGATAGTGAAGATTTTTGAGAATATTAGTGAAGTGAATGATACTCAGTGTCTCTTGAGGTGAAGGATGTTCTGTCTCTTGATGTGAAGGATGTTCTGTCTCTTGAGGTGAAGGATGTACTTTTCTCTTGAGGTAAGGATTACTTTCTCTTGATGTGAAGATGTTCAGTCTCTGAGGTGAAGGATGTTCTGTCTCATGATGTGAAGATGTTCTGTCTCTTGAGGTGACGATGTTTCTGTCTCATGATGTGTAGATGTTCTGTCTCTTGAGGTGAAGGATGTTCTGTCTCTTGAGTGAAGGATGTTCTGTCTCTTGATGTGAAGGATGTTCTGTCTCTTGATGTGAAGGATGTTCTGTCTCTTGAGGTGAAGGATGTTCTGTCTCCTTGAGGTGAAAAGGATGTTCTGTCCTCTTGAGGGTGAAGGATGTTCTGTCTCTTGATGTGAAGGATGTACTGTTCTCTTGAGTGAAGGATGTTCTGTCTCTTTGAGTGAAGATGTTCTGTCTCTTGAGGTGAGGATGTTCTGTCCACCTTGATGTGAAGGAGTTCTGTCCTCTTGATGAAGGATGTTCTGTCTCTTGAGGTGAAGGATGTTCTGTCTCTGATGTGAAGGAATGTTCGTCTCTGAGTTGAGGGGAAAAAAAAAAATGTTTCTTCTCTTGAGGTGAAGGATGTTCTGTCTCTTGAGTGAAGGATGTTCTGTCTCTGAGGTGAAGGATTATCTGTCCATTGAGGTGAAGGATGTTCTGTCTCTTGAGTGAGGATGTTCTGTCTCTTCGGTGAAGGATGTTTCTGTCTCTTGAGTTAAGGATGTTCTGTCTCTTGAGGTGAAGAATGTTCTGTCTCTTGAGGTGAAGGATGTTCTGTCTCTTGAGGTGAAGAATGTTCTGTCTCTTGAGGTGAAGGATGTCTGTCTACTTGAAGGTAAGAGGTTCCTGTCTCTTGATGTGAAGATGTTCTGTCTCTGAGGTGAAGGATGTTCTGTCTCTTGAAGTGAAGGATGTTCTGTCTCTTGAGTGAGGATGTTTCTGTCTCTTGATGTTAAGGATGTTCTGTCCTCTTGAGGTGAAGGATGTTCTGTCTCTTGAGGTGAAGGATGTTCTGTCTCTTGAGGTGAAGAATGTTCTGTCTCTTGAGGTGAAGAATGTTCTGTCTCTTGAGGTGAAGAATGTTCTGTCCTCATGAGGTGAGGATGTCGTCCGTGAGGTGAAGAATGTCTGTCTCTTGAGGTGAGAATGTTCTTTCTCTTGAGGTGAAAGGATGTTCAGTCCTCTTGAGGGTGAAGTATGTTCTGTCTCATTGAGGTGAAAATGTATCTGTCTCTTGAGTGAAAGAATGTTTCTGTCTCTTGAGTGAAGGATGTTCTGTCTCTTGAGGTGAAGAATGTTCCGTCTCTTGAGGTGAAGAATGTTCTGTCTCTTGAGGTGAGGATGTTCTGTCTCTTGAGGTGAAGAATGTTCCGTCCGCTTGAGGTGAAGATGTTCTTGTCTCTTGAGGTGAAGAATGTTTCCGTCTCTGAGTGAAGAATTGTTCTGTCTCTTGAGGTGAAGGATGTTCTGTCTCTTGAGGTGAAGAATGTTCTGTCTCTTGAGGTGAAGAATGTTCTGTCTCTTGAGGTGAAGGATGTTCTGTCTCTTGAGGTGAAGAATGTTCTGTCTCTTGAGGTGAAGAATGTTCTGTCTCTTGAGGTGAAGAATGTTCTGTCTCTTAAGGTGAAGGATGTTCTGTCTCTTGAGGTGAAGAATGTTCTGTCTCTTGAGGTGAAGAATGTTCTGTCTCTTGAGGTGAAGAATGTTCTGTCTCTTGAGGTGAAGAATGTTCTGTCTCTTGAGTGAAGATGTTCTGTCCTCTTGAGGTGAAAGGAAGTTCGTCTCTTGTGGTGAAGAATGTCCGTCTCTTGAGTAAAATGGTTCCTCTCTTGAAGGTGAAGAATGTACTGTCTCTTGAGGAGAAGGATGTTCGTCCTCCTTGAGGTGAAGATGTTCTGCTCTTGAGTGAAGATTTCTGTCTCTTGAGGTAAGGATGTACTGTCTTCTCTTCTTGAGGTGAAGGATGTCTCTGTCCTCTTGAGGTGAAGGAAGTTCTGTCCTTAGGTGAAGGAAGATCTTTTCACACTTGAGGTAAGGATGTTTCATGTCTCTTGAGGTGAAGGATGTACTGTCTCTTGAGGTGAAGGATGTTCTGTCTCTTGAGGTGAAGGATGTTCTGTCTCTTGAGGTGAAGGATGTTCTGTCTCTTGAGGTGAAGATTTCTGTCTCTGATGTGAGATGTGTCTGTCTCTGAGGAGAAGGAGGTCTGTCTCTTTAGGTGAAGATGTTCCTGTCTCTTGAGGTGAAGGATGTTCTGTCTCTTGAGGTGAAGGATGTACTGTCTCTTGAGGTGAAGGATGTTCTGTCTCTTGAGGTGAAGTATGTTCTGTCTCTTGAGGTGAAGAATGTTCTGTCTCTTGAGGTGAAGGATGTACCTGTCTCTTGAGGTGAAAGGATTTCTGTCTCTTGAGGTGAAGGATGTTCTGATCTATCATGATGAAGGAAGTTCTGTCTCATGAGTGAAGGATGTTCTGTTCTCTTGAGGTGAAAGGATGTTCTGACTCTTGAGGTAAAGGATGTTCTGTCTCTTGAGGTGAAGGGATGTTTCTGTCTCTTGAGGTGAAGGGATGTCGTCTCATGAGTGAAGGATGTACTGTCTCTTGAGGTGAAGGATGTTCTTCACTTGAGGTGGAAGAATGTTCTGTCTCTGAGGTGAAGGATGTTCTGTCACTTGAGGTGATGGATGTTCTGTCTCTTGAGGTGAAGGATGTTCTGTCTCTTGAGGTGAATATGTTCTGTCTCTTGAGGTGAAGAATGTTCCGTCTCTTGAGGTGAAGAATGTTCTGTCTCTTGAGGTGAAGGATGTTCTGTCTCTTGAGGTGAAGGATGTTCTGTCTCTTGAGGTGAAGGATGTTCTGTCTTCCTTGAGGTGAGGATGTTCCTCTCTTGAGGTTGAAGAATGTTTCTTTCTCTTGAGGTGAGGATGTTCTGTCTCTTGAGTTAAAGATTTCTCTCTGAGGTGAAGGATGTTTCTGTCTCTTTGAGGTGAGGATGTTACTTCTCTTGAGGTGAAGGATGTACTTTGTCTCTTGAGTGAAGGGATGTTCTGTCCTCTTGAGGTGAAGGATGTTTTCTGTCTCTGAGGTGAAGGATGTTTCTTGTCTCTTGAGGTGAAGGAATGTACTCGTCCTCTTGAGGTGAGGATGTTCTGTCTCTGAGGTGAAGGATGTTCTGTCTCTTGAGGTGAAGATGTTCTGTCTCTTGAGGTGAAGGATGTTCTGTCTCTTGAGGTGAAGGATTTTCTGTCTCTTGAGGTGAAAGGATGTACTTGTCTCTGAGGTGAATGATGTTCCTGGTCTCTTGAGGTAAGGATGTTCTGTCTCGTTGAGGTGAAGGAGTACTGTCTCATGAGGTGAAGATGTCCTGTCTCCTTGAAGTGAAGGATGTTCTGTCTCTTGAGGTGAAGGATGTTCTGTCTCTGAGGTGAATAATGTTCTGTCTCTTGAGGTGAGATGTTCTGTCTCTGAGGTGAAAGGATGTTCTGTCTGTCTTGAAGGAGAAGGATTTCTGTCTCTTGAGGTGAAGGATGTTCTGTCCTTGAGTTAAGGATGTTCTGTCTCTTGAGTGAAGGATGTTCTGTCGCTGAGGTGAAGGATGTACTGTCTCTTGAGGTGAAGGATGTTCTGTCTCTTGAGGTGAAGGCTGTTCTGTCTCTTGAGTGAAGGATGTACTGTCCCTCTTGAGGTGAAGGATGTACGTCTCTTGAGTGAAGGATGTTCTGTCTCTTGAGGTGAAGGATGTTCTGTCTCCTTGAGGTGAAGAATGTTCTTCTTGAGGTTGAAGGATGTTCTGTCCTCTTGAGGTGAATGGACTACTGTCTCTTGATGTGAAAGGATGTTCTTGTCCTCTGAGGTGAAGGATGTTCCCTGTCTCTGAGGTGAAGGATGTACTGTCTCTTGAGGTGAAGGATGTTCTGTTCTCTGAGGTTAAGATGTACTGACTCCTGAGGTAAGGAATGTTCAGTCACTTAGGTGAAGGATGTTCTGTCTCTTGAGGTGAAGGATGTACTGTCCTCTTGAGGATGAAGGATGGTTTCTTCTTGAGTGAAGGATGTCCTGTCTCATGAGGTGAAGGATGACTGTCTCTGATGGTGAAAGGATGTTCTTCTTAAAAATGAGGTGAAGGATTTTCTTCTAGAGGTGAAGGATGTCTGTCTCTTGAGAGAAGAATGTACTGTCTTTTGAGTGAATGATGTTCGTCTCAAGAGGTGCAGGATTGTCTGTCTCTTGAGGTGAAGGATGTACTGTCTCTTGAGGTGAAGGATGTTCTGTCTCTTGAGGTGAAGGATGTTCTTCTTGAGGTGAAGGATGTTCTTCTTGAGGTGAAGGATGTTCTGTCTCTTGTGATGAAGGATGTTCTTCTTGAGGTGAAGGATGTTCTGTCTCTTGAGGTAAAGAATGTTCTGTTTCTTGAAGTGAAGGATGTTCTGTCTCTTGAAAGAAGCGCAGGATGTCCTGACTTTTGAAGGACGTGAATAATGTTCTGTCTCTTTCATGTATAAGTTGACTTGTTACTGTTGAGGTGTTCAGTGTTTTATAAATTCCTGTTTGATGAGTGAAAAATTTTAGTGGGAAAAAAATTCCTAAGAGGGTGGGGGGGGATAAAACGGTAATAAAATGGTAGTTTTCCTGATAAAGTTAATAAAAGTGATAATTCTTTAGTGATATGAGTGTTGAGTTTGCCCATGTTGATGTGAAGGATGTGATGTGTGGTCTTTTCCTCTCTTGGGGGGGGGGTGGGGGGGGGGGGGGGGGGGGATGTGGTTTACATTATTTCTCCTCTCTAATGATGTGAGATAATTTTAATGTACAATCTTTTTATGATGTGAAATACAATCATGTGATGTTGAAAATGCTTGTCCTGATGTGAAAAAGCTCGTAACATTACCGGTAATATGAAAGTGATGTTCACTCACTCGATAATGTGAAAGATTTCCCTGTGACTAACTGATGATGTGAAGAATATTTTCCATGTCTCTAATGATCATGTGGAATATTTAAGTAATCTTCTTAATGTGAGTAATGTTCTGTTACACTTTATGATACGATAGATGATGTATGACTTATAAAGAAGATTCTGTGGCTCACTGAATGATACCCAGGATATTCTGTGGCATTCCTGATTATTTGAAGTTTGTTTTATGTCTCTCCTGATGCTGTGAAAAATGTTTTGTATCTCTCCTGATGCCGTGAAAAATGTTTTGTATCTCTCCTGATGCTGTGAAGAATGTTTTGTGTCTCTCCTGATGCTGTGAAAAATGTTTTGTATCTCTCATGATGCTGTGAAAAATGTTTTGTCTCTCTCCTGATGCTGTGAAGAATCTTTCGTCGCTCTTGATGAAGTGAAAAAAAATCTGTGGAGCTATCGATGACGTCAAGAATGATCTGTCATCAACGATACTTAAATGAAAATAAATTGCTATCTACTTGATGTGAAGTTTTGTGATAATCGGGTTGTTGAAAGATACATTGCGAGTTATTGGAGATGTGGGTTATAATCTGTGCCACTGTTAATGATGCTAAGGATTTTCATATGTTGGTGTGAAGGATGTTCCGTGATGCGTCAGATGGTGAATGATTTATGTAAACTCCTTCATTATGCTTAGGTTTTATATGCTTTGATCATCTAATGAGCATTATATTCTGTGACACTCTTGATGATCCAAGAAGTTCGTGTTCATGATTAATGTGATGGATAATTGTGATTCCATCCATGAGGAAGGATGTTCTGTGAATCTTCAAATATCTTTGGATGATCTGTGACTCTTGAAGAAGTGAAGGATATCTGTGATTCTTGATGAGGCGCAGGATCGTTTTGTGACTCTCATGACATGCAAGGATTATCTGTGACTGCTACAGAATGAAGGATGTTCTGTGATATTATGATATATGTAAAGAATTTTGAGCATACCGTGGCTACCTACAACAATAACGTGGCTACCTAACACAATACCCGTGCTGCTCTACAATACCGTGACTGGCTGCAACAATACCGTGGCTGGCTCAACAAACCGTGGCGTTGCACAAACAGCCGCACTGCTACTATAAATTAAACCGTTTTTTTTGGTGGTGGATGCAACAAAACCCTGGCTGGCTCCTACAATACCGTGGCTGGCTGCTATAGTACCGTGGCTGGCTGCTACAATAACGTGGATAGCTGCTACAATACCGTGGGTTGATGATGATGATGTGAAGGATGTTCTGTGACTCTTCAAGATATAAAGGATATTCTCTCTACCGAAATTCACGGAAACGCCTCACTACCATATTTAATAAATGCACATGTAAAATTATATGGTTATAAGGCTACACATCTCTTAACAAGTACCTACATGCGATAGCAGTTCCTAAAGAATGTTGTAAGCAGATAGGATTTTATTCATGTAGAAAATCCAAGTAATGGGATCACCGAATACTATCCGGAGCGGTCTTACAGTGACACCAAAACAAACGCAGGAGGCCAACACCCGTATTGTAAGACGACATTAGGAAAGTTGTGGGACCAAAGCGAGAAAGTGAGAGAACAGAAACTGGAGCTATTTAATCAAACATCATAAACCGTCAGCGACCTCGACAGACGTGAGAACAACATTGTAATCAAACTCTTACTCGCTTTTCAAGAAACTTTGTTTTTGCATCGTGTGTGATTACAGCTTGGATATTTTACTATCGAGCAAAGAAACTATGATTCCTGTATGTGATGAGATTATCAGTAAACATTATTTTGGATCAAACTAAGTAAACAAAAAAAGTTATGAAATGTACAGCAAAATTAAGAAAAAAATTCGAAAATATCGAGAAGGATAACTTACTACGAAATAAAGAACGTGAAACAGATGAAATAAACAGATATAAAATACCTCATTGATAATAGGCAAAAATCGTAATGCGTAAATCTAAAACCGACTGGAACGTACTAACACACGTAGTTTTGAAACGAAAACAAAAAATCTGAATTGTGAAAGACGAGTTGCACAAAGGTTTTTCGAAAAGTCTTCAGAACATAAAGGTAAGAAATTTTAAACCAACAGTAGGATAAATAATAGCCAAAACCGGCAGAATAAAACCAATAACAGATTTTGCATCTATACTCACCACCAGCATCAGTATCCACCCTTGATCATCACACTATACTTCCAGACGGTAGAAAAATTTATTTTCAGAACTGACACTGAAAAAATAATTATTGACGAAATTATCAGCTGTAGAACTTGATTATTCATAAAATTAAGCAGAAGAGATGAATTACATGCCAGCGATATGAAAATATTTTGATAACCATTTGAAGGTAAAGGTAGCGATAGATTGAAAGAATTTACAATCATCCACCCAATTTAGATAAAAAAATTGAGGAAAGATAGGGACCGATTGTAAATATTCTGAAACTAATAAACCCTATATATATATAAATATATATATAAAAAATATATATATATATTTATAAATATATAAGATAAAGAATATATAAAAATATATATATAATATATATAAATGTAAAATATATAATATATATACAAATCAGCGTCTCCCACCAGCAGGGTGAACAAAAAAAGAAAGAAAATCCCCAAAAAGAAAAACTTTCATCACAATTCAACACGTTCACCTCATAACACTGTTTTTGCAGAGGTTCCAGCACAACAGTTAGAAGCATATACGTATAAAACTACACAACATATCTCTCCAAACTGCCATATACCCAAAACCCTCCTTTAGAGTGCAGGTATTTGTACTTCCATTTCAGGACTCAAGTCCGGCTATATAAAAATAACCGGTTTTCTTGATCCCTTCACTAAATATTACCCGCTCACACTCCAACAGATCGTCAGGTTCCAAATACCATTCGACTCCATTTACTCCCTATCGAACACCTCATGCACGCCTGCTAGAAGACCCGCCCCCTCGCCCCCAATACCTCCCTGGGCCCTCCTTCCAACCTTTCGATAACGACCCCTACCCCGGCCCTTCCTTCCCCAGAGAATTATACCTCTCCATGTCATTCTAAACTTTGATCCATTCTCTCTAATACTATACTTTTATAACCAACACCTTCCCTAAATCCACACTCCGAATTTTTCTACAACATAATATTCGCCTGTTGCGAATTGTTAAGTACATATATATATTATATATATATATATATATATATGTATATATATATATATATATATATATATAAATATATATATATAAAATATATATATATATATGTCGTGCCGAATATGCAGAACTTGCGATCTTGGCTTAAATAGCAACGCTCATCTTGCCATATAGGACAAGTGAAAATTTGTGTATGCAATAATTTCGCCAAAATCATTCTGAACCTAACAAAAAAAAACATATTTCACTGTGTTTGTTTAGATTCCCAGTGGAGTGGTAGGGGTGGAAGATGAGTTTGAGAGTAGAGAAGTGCAAAGTAATGCATTTTGATAAGTAACAATCTAAAATAACAACACAAAAAGATTTCAGAAAATTAATAAAAACGAGAGAAGAAAGGGACCTTGGAGTAACAATTATCAATAACCTCAAACGTACCAAACTATGCCTATCAGCGATCCAAAATATCATAGGTAGAAATTTCAACCACAGAACACTAGACCACACACAACATTGAATCTATAATGCACTTGTTAGACCGTTTCTTGAATATTCCTTCTCGTTTTGGTCTCCAAATTATTTTAAACATGGTTATAGATATATATATATATATATAATTTATTATATTATTTATATTTTATATTTTTATATATATATATATATATATATATTATTTTATTATATTTTTTTTTTTTCAAAAAAAAATATAGGGAGGTACCACCTCTAGAACTGTTATGGGGACCTCATCCTCAGAGAAAAGAATAAACTTGCTTCTGGGAAAACTCAAGATTCTCCCTGAAGCTGTTTGAGAATTTTTCTCTACCCCCCCTATATTATGTATTATATATTTTATTTAAAGACAAAATACATTGACAAAACATTCACAAAATATGATACAAAGTAAAACAACATAGGTAACTCAGAGCTACATCTCGAATTACTTCGTCCAGCTCCCCTGCGGTGGGCCGCGTGCCCAGAATGCTGCAGGCATTTCCTCTCTGGATCGCAACATGAGTCTCTGAAAGAGGAAGCTGGCGCCCTGTGGTCCTTGGTTTCTATATATATATATATTATATTTATATATATATATATATATATATATATATATATATATATATATATATATATAATATATATATATATATATATATATTCTTTTCTTTCAACAAACCAGCCATATCCCACCAAGGCAGGGTGGCCCAAAAAGAAAAACAAAAGTTTCTCTTTTTAAATTTAGTAATTTATACAGGAGAAGGGGTTACAGAATATCAAACAAAGCTCATACCATCACTCAGAAACAATGTGAAGAAAACTCAAAGCCCTGAAATATTTCTTCATTAGAAAAATGGAAACTACGAGAAGATTTTTGTACAAACCTTGTAGATATTGTTATGGTCCTGACGCTCAGGCACGAAAACCTACATGAAGTGCTGAATTAGTCCATAATCCGAAACAAGGGAATTGAATTACAATGCAGAAGATGTAATGCGAAAGGGTGCACAATTTTTTCTTCATTTTTTACATAATTATAGCAGAATTCAGTAAGCTACTTGCTGAAGCTGTAAACACAAACACAACACAGTCAAGAACCAGCTAGACAAGAATATTACAAGTGAAGGATTAAACTAGATACTACGCTGGGGCATCTGAATCATTTGGTTGCTGAGGTTTGTTCAGTAACTGCATGAGGACCATCAGTTGACTATGAGGTAACCTCATGTTGTAGCTGAAGTAGATCGTTATGTTAAAGGAAAACCCTCAACCAGAAGTAAAACCCATTGCTAAAAAACATTTCTGTCGTGTCAGTGATTTAACAAGATAAATAAATGGGGGGAACAGTTACTAAATTAAGGAAGGCAGTAGTTACCCATGTCTTTCTTCCACATTCATTTTTCTAAATTTCATGTCATTTTTAAATATGATATGGTATATGTTTTCTCTGTTTTCTTGCCAGTAGTTTTCGAAGGGGGTGGTGAGTGGGGTGAAAGCCTTTCCCCTTTTCACTGACTCACACGCTCATATAATAAACGATACCCCTTTACTAGGCAGAATTGATAGCTCCTCTCAGAAGACTCAGTAAGGACTTTCACTGACGTGAATGATGTTCTGTGATTCTTGATGTGAACAATGTTTTGTGACTCTTCAAAAAGTGAATTATATTCTGTAACTCTCTTGGTGTGAAGGATATTCTGTGACTCTTGATCAGGAAAATGATGTTTCGTGACTCTCTTGACGTTGTAAGGAGGTTCTGTGTCACATGATGATGTGTAGGATGTGCGCTGACTTACAATTTGCTAAGTATGTTCTTTGATTCTCTTACAAATAAGAATATTAAGACACTCTTGAGGTGAAAGCTATTTTAGAAAACGCAGAGATTATTAAGAATAAGAAGAAATGATATGGTGACGAACTGTTGTGAGTCAGTGAGAGATTGTAATATAGTGAGAGAGAGAGAGAGAGATACATATGAAAGACAGATAGCAGACGGCTTGGAAATCCACAGCCAGACTATCAGCTGAGAGGATTAATCTATTTGTACCAAGATTAAAGAAAATCATGAATTATCTAGGTGCAGCAGGAAGCAAGGATAGATAGGGAGAAGAGTCTCTCCCGCCCTCCACTCCCTCCGGCAACTACCAACACGAAAACAAAGGGAAAATAAACCATAACATATTGGAAAACTGCACGGAAATTTAAAGTTGAGGAGAGGGAGAAAGTCAGAGTACTTACCTATTTGTACTTACCTATTTATGGTTGAAGGGGTCGATTCATAGCTCCTGGGCCCCACCTCTTCATTAGGTTCACTCTCATTGTATTTCCTCTTAAATGTATGTATGGATCCTGCCTTCACTATATCATTCTACAGATAATTCCACCTCCTGACAACTCTATGGCCAAAGAATAACTTCCTAACAACCCTGTGACTCATGTGAGTCTTCACCTTCCAGTTCTGATCCCTTGTTGCTCTGTTCCAACTCTGGAACATTCTGTCCTGATCCACCTTGTCAGTGCCTCTCAGTATTTTATTTGTTCTTATTAGTCCCCCCTATTTCTCCTGTGGGTTCCCGTGATGTCAGGTTGAGTTCCCTTAACCTCTACTCGTAGGACAAACCCCTCAGTTCTGGGGACTAGTCTTGCAGCAAACCTTTGCACTTTCTCTAATTTTTGACGTGTTTGACTAGGGCGGGTTCCATATGGTGATACATACTCCAGTATGGGCCTGATGTGGACAGTGTACAATGCCGTGCATGGGCTCCTTACTTAGATGTCGATTGGTATTCTCAGGTTTGCCAGGTGACCCTATGCTGCAGCAGTTATTTGGTTCATTGCGCCTCAGGCAATGTGTTAGTATGCTGCTTACCCCCAAGATCCTCTTCCTTGAGTGAGTTTTGCAGCCTTTGACTTCTTAGGTGTACTCCGTCTGCGGTTCCTATGTCCTTCCCCAATCTCATAACTTTTTTACTTGCTGGGGGTTAAATCAAGGGAGCCATTTGTCAGACCAGGATTGCAGTTGTCGAGATCCCTTGTAGGTTTCCATTATCCTCTTTCACTTGTATTCTCACTAATTTCACATCGTTTTCAGAGGACACCGCTGACTTTTTTCCCTTCTGTCATGTCATTTCAGATTTACGAGAAACAGCACTGGACCTAGGACTCACACTTGTAGAACCCCACTCGAAAATGCATGCACTCCGACACCCCGTCTTGGACCAACACACGTTGTTTCCTTCCTGTCAGGTATTCCCTGATCCACTGCAGAACTTTCCTTCCTATTCCTGCCTGCTCCTCTAGTTTTTCAAAAGGTCTCTTCTGTGGAACTGTGTCAAAAGCCCTTTTTACAGTTAAAACCCTCCACTCTTTCCCTTTTTACATCTGTTTCCTTGTCATAGAATTCCATTGGGTTCGTGATGCAGGATTTCCCTTTTCCTGAAACCGTGCTGGTTGTCATGTATTAGGCTATTCCAGCCTAGGTGCTCCATCACTCTTCTCCAGATAATTTTCGCCGTGGGTATTATTATATGTACATGTCAGTACGTGGTCTGTGGTTTATTGCTGTCTATCATTCTACTTTCTTAAAACATTAGAAGTTTCATTTGCTGTTCCCATACCTCAGGCAGTTACCCGGTTTCAATAAATTAATTGAAGATTGCTGCTAGGGGCAGACACAGTTCCTCTGCTTCCTATCTCTCAGGACCATGGAAACATGTTATCTGGGTCTACCGCCATCGAGGAATCTAGTTCACCTAGCAGCTTCTTTACCTCCTCCTTGGTTATGTGCAGTGTGTCCAGCACTCGTTGGAGCATCCTACCGCCTCAGTTTGCTGGAACCATTGTTTTCTACTGTGAATACTTCTCTAAATCTTGTGTTAGGTTTTTAACATACTTCCTGGATACTCTTTGTGAGCTCCCTTCCTTTCCTCAGCCTGAATACCCGGTTCTTCACTATTGTTTTCCTCCTAATGCTGTTGTATAAACTTTGGGTCAGACATGGCATTTGATGCTATGTCATTTTCGTATTCAGGCTGGGCTTCTCTCCTTATCCACGTATATTCATTTCTGGCTCTTCAACTCAGCTCCCTATATCCCTGGGTCCTTTGCCTTCTAAAATTTTTCCATGCTCTAGCACACTTGGCTTTGGACTATTTTCACCTCTAGGTAAACTATGGGCTCACTCTGGTTTTTCCATTTTTGTTACCCTTTGGTATGAACTTCTTTCTCTGCTTTTCTGCACTTAGTGGTCACTTGCTCCATCATTTAATTTACTGTTTTTCTCTTTAGTTCTCTTTCTCACTGTACCTTATGCAGGAATCCCCTCATACTCTTCAAAGACCATAATATTGTAGCAATCGCAGCTGCTAGAAAAATGACAGGATGGATAATGAGAACCTTCAAAACTAGGGATGCCAAGCCAATGATATCACTCTTCAGGTCGCTCGTTCTATCTAGGCTGGAATATTGCTGCACACTAACAGCACCTTTCAAGGCAGGTGAAATTGCTGACCTAGAAAATGTACAGAGAACCTTCACAGCGCGCATAACGGAGATAAAACACCTCAATTACTGAGAGTGCTTCAAGGTCCTGAACCTGTATTCCCTGGAACGCAGGAGGGAGAGATACATGATTATACACCTGGAAAATCCTAGAGGGACTAGTACCGAACTTGCACACGAAAATCACTCGCAACAAAAGCAAAAGACTTGGCAGACGATGCAACATCCCCCCAATGAAAATAAGGGGTTTCACTAGCACGTTAAGAGACAATACAATAAGTGTCAGGAGCCCGAGACTGTTCAAATGCCTCCCGCTTATAGGGGATCACCAACAGACCCCCCGGCAGTTGTCAAAGCTGGCACTGGACAAGCACCTAAAGTCGGTTAACTGACCAGCCGGGCTGTGGCTCGTACGTTGGATTGCGTGCAGCCAGCAGTAACAGCCTGGGTGATCAGGCTCTGATCCACAGGAGGCTGATCACAGACCGGGCCCCGGGGGCGTTGACCCCCGGAACTCTCTCCAGGTAAAAATCCAGGTAATACCTGTGTCATTCCCTTTTTAGAAGTTTGGTTTGGCTGTTAACTCTACAAAGTATTTAAAACACAGGACGTCGTGTTGACTAGCGCCAAGAGGCTTTTCATGTGTGATATCTCCTGTGTCTGAACTGTTCAAGGTGAATATGAGATACAGCTTTGCTGCAACAACATCTCATCTCTCTCCCTGGTTATATCCTAATCATTTTGGTGCATGACGTTTTCCAATACAGTCTCCGGCATCTTAGCTTCCCACATTTCTGGTCCCCCATGTTACCTGGAGGTTACCTGGAGGTTATTCCGGGGATCAACGCCCCCGCGGCCCGGTCCATGACCAGGCCTCCCGGTAGATCAGGGCCTGATCAACCAGGCTGTTACTGCTGGCCGCACGCAGTCCAACGTATGAGCCACAGCCCGGCTGATCCGGCACTGACTTTAGGTATCTGTCCAGCTCTCTCTTGAAGGCAGCCAGGGTATTTGTATCCTAATATGATGGAGGCTGTTGAACAGTCTTGGGCCCCGGACACTTATGGTGTTTTCTCTTAGTGTACCAATGGCGCCCCTACTTTTAATTGGGGGCATTTTGCATCGCCTGCCCAGTCTTTTACTTTCGTAGGGAGTGATTTCTGTGTGCAGATTTGGGACCATTCCTTCCAGGATTTTCCAAGTGTAGATTATGATATATCTCTCCCTCCTGCGTTCCAACGAGTACAAGTCGAGTGCTTCCAAGCGTTCCCAGTAGTTAAGGTGCTTGACAGAACTTATACGTGCAGTAAAGGATCTCTGTACACTCTCTAGATCTGCAATTTCACCTGCTTTGAATGGAGATGTTAATGTGCAGCAGTATTCCAGCCTACAGAGAACAAGTGATTTGAAAAGGATCATCAATGGCTTGGCATCTCTCGTTTTGAACGTTCACATTATCCATCCTGTCATTTTCTTTGCACTTGTGATCGTGGCACTGTTGTGATCCTTGAAAGTGAGATCCTCAGACATTACAACTCACAGGTCCCTTACATTAGTTTTCCGCTCTATTGTATGGCCAGAGTCTGTAGTATACTCTGTTCTAGTTATTATCTCCTCCAGTTTTCCATAACGGAGTAGTTGGAATTTGTCCTCATTGAACATCATATTGTTTTCCGTTGCCCAATGGAAAACTTTGTTTATATCTTCTTGGAGGTTAACCGCGTCCTCAGCAGATGACAGCTTCATGCAGATCCTAGTATCATCCGCAAAGGATGATACGGTGCTGTGATGTATATCTCTGTCTATGTCTGATATGAGGATGAGGAATAAGATGGGGGCGAGTACTGTGCCTTGTGGAACAGAGCTCTTCACTATGGCAGCCTCCGATTTAACTCTGTTGACCACTACTCTTTGTGTTCGATTTGTTAGGAAGTTGAAGATCCATCTCCCCACTTTCCCAGTTATTCCTTTAGCACGTATTTTGTGCGCTATTACGCTATGATCGCATTTGTCAAATGCTTTTGCAAAGTCTGTGTATATTACATCTGCATTCTGATTTTCTTCCAATGCATCCAAGGCCATATCATAGTGATCCAGCAGTTGTGAGAGGCAGGAGCGACCTGCCCTGAACCCTTGTTGCCCTAGATTGTGCAGAGTTCGGGAATCCAGGTGATTTGCAATCCTGCTTCTTAGCACTCTTTCAAAGATTTTTATGATGTGGGACGTCAGAGCTATTGGTCTATAGTTCTTAGCTAATGCTTTGCTGCCACCTTTATGGAGTGGGGCTATATCCTTTGTTTTAAGTGACTGTGGAATTTCACCCATGTCCAAGCTCCTCCTCCACAGTGTACTTAGGGCACGCGAGAGGGGTTTCTTGCAGAGTCTTACATTGAATACAGAGTTCCACGAGTCTGGGCCCGGGACTGAGTGCATGGACATGTTGTCAATGGCTTTTCGAAGTCTATCGGAGTTAGGGTAATGTCGGAAATCTGGCATCATTTATGAATTTTAGAGGCTCATCATGAGAAATCATTTGGGTCGTCGATCGTCAGGGATGATTAGTGGTTCACTAAAACAGAGTCGTAATGGGATCTCAGTATTTCATCATTTCCTTGTTGTCATCTGTGTAAAGTCCATCCTGTCTGAGTAAGGCCCGATACTAAAGGTGGTATTTGCCTTTTAGTTTGGATATGAAAGTAATATTTCAAAATTTCTTGCAATTTCACTAATAGCTTTAAGCTTCTCCTGTCTCTTCATGGTTCCTATAAAGAGTCATCTAACTGAAGTTCGATAGTTTCCACTTACCCTGGTCAGCGCCTCTTTCGTGTATCGATATTTTTCTGGCACTCATGAGGAGCTCAGGGACTCTTCGTCATCTTCTGTAGGGGAGCGGTTCTTTCTCTCTCCAGTATACTCATGTCTTTTCTTTTCTTAGGGGAATATTCCTAGGAACAGCTTCAGCTGCAGGAAGTTGATCCTTTCAATGCACTGGTTTGGATCCATGTCATTAAGATATCTTCCCAACATGTTATCATTTAGGACATGGTTTACCTGGTCCCAGTTGTTCTTGTTGTTGAAGTGTGTATTTGGTGAAGACACCTTCACAGGTCATGCTTTTGCTGATTCAGGGCCCCTATGCTGTACGTATGGTACTTCGATTAGGTTGTGATCGGAATTAGTTGTTTTTTGATATTCTTATGTCTCTCATAGATCTTCATTATTTGTGAAGATAAGGTCAAGTGTGTTTTCTAGTCTTGTTGGCTCCACTATCTGCTGGCTTAAGGTGTGTTTTTTCGCAAGAGGCTTTAGTAGCTCATGTGTGTGTGTCCTTTCATCTGCGCTACCTCCGAAGGATTGTTTCAGCTATAACATTGACTTGCTACATTCTTCCATTTTGATAACCTTAGGTGAAATCACCAAGCAGTAAGATAGTAAGCTGTTTGGGGATGGAGCGTAAGGTTTTCAGACAATAATAAATTTTCAGTAGATGTTACTTGAACTGTTGTGAGGCTGCTCTGGTGGCTTATAATACACCACAATGACTAGGTTTTGGTTCTCGATCTTTAATGTAGACTTCAACTCCTCATTTGTGGTGTTCAGCAACTCCGTGAAGTTTGAAGGACTCTTTGACATACTGGCCAACCCCTCCCCCTTGTAGCTGTTCTTTCTGTCGAATCTAAAAATGTTGTAATCACTTATCCATATTTCACTGTCAAAGTGATCTTTTGTATGTGAGTTCTCTGAGAAGGCTGCAAACATTTGCATTAGACTCCTCTAGAAGTTCTACTGATATAAAAGGTATTTTGTTGTTGGTGGCTGGCTTAAGGCCCCTGCAAATATGATCGAGGGTTGTATTCTTGTGTTTGTGGGGGGGATTTTGTTATTGACTCAGTAGATTGTTGTTCTGGAGGGCCATGGGTGGCCACTGGCGCACCTCCAGTAAACAAGGCTCCAAGGTGTTGGTGGACTATTGTTATTTCCTTACATTTTTCTTTTTCCGTTTCCTGCACTGAAAATCACCTGGAGTTGGGTTGTCGTAGCCTACTATTGTTTGTCTTGGGGGTGTCTGTGCTCCTGGTCCTTTTAGATGGTATGCAGGGCAGTTGGTGTTGTAACACTGCTTCTGGAGGACGAGGAGTGACACATTTTTGGAGTGAAAGAATGTACGGAAGAAGAACGACACACTCCTTTAGACAAGGAGGTCCGTTACATGTGGCTCTAGGTTTTTTCCCAGTCAATCTCCTTGAGATTGAAATGCCTCCCCATGATAAATAATTATACTTACACCATTTGCAGGCCTTTCTTGGCTCTTCAGCTGCTGTATGCACCATTGCTTATTGCACTCATCATTGTTCGTGTTTTGGTCTATTGCATATCATTGGGGGTTGTACATCACGTAATCACCTTGAACTGGCAGTCTGTGTTCCTAGAATGATGTCATCCACTTCTCTCAGTACACTCCTCCCATTTCCTCCAAAACTTCACTGGTTTTTGATGAGTAGTGCAACTCCTCCTCTCCTCCTCCTCTGTTTTCTCTGTCTTCCCTCAGGATCTGATATCCGGTTGGAAAGTCGCATCTGTTATCACCCCTGGTGAGTTTCGTCTCTGTGAGAGACTTATGATGTCACGGGATGTCTCAATGATTCATTCTAGCCACTCCTCATTTATGTGTTTTATTCATGCATTGGTATACTATTTTAGCTCCTTTCCCAGTTACGGTATTTTGGAGGGGGAAGGAGTTGGTGAAGATTGAGGTGTGTGGAAGGCAGGTATAAGGCAGTTGTTGTAACAGATTCAGTGGGAAGTTTGGGTGGTAGAAGGCAGGTATAAGGCAGTGTAACAGATTACGCTGGGGGCTTGTGGCTGTTTACACTTGTAACTGATGACTGTATGTGTGTGTGTTGTTATCAACCTATTTGTGGTTGCTGGGTGTGTGATGTGTGTGTGTGTGTGTGTGTGTGTGTGTGTGCGTGGTGAGCGGATGGGAGGGTAGTGAGGTAGAGAAGAAAGAAAGAAAGAACTAATACCGGCTATCAGCAGATAGTTTCGTTAGTAGAATTAAACTGTAGAAGACAAACCTGGCGTCCTTCAGTTAAAACATACAATGACATATTTCGTTTTTGATAAAGTAACAAAGTCGTGGAATGGGATAATTATGTAAGCAATTTTTGTGAGGGAGATAAGCGTAATTAATTAAATAAAGTCTGGTTAACATTTCTCAGCACTGTTTTAAAATATAATATATATGTGTTCAAGAAAAATCATTCAGTTAATGAAGATTTCAAGGTTAGAAGGAAATAATAGGTTAGTCGATTTGTCTGTAGTAACAGTTTATATCTGTGCCGCTATATGTCAAAAATTATATTCACTGCAAATCTTAACCTATCCCTGACTGGCCATATTTTAGGCACAAAATATATAAAAACACTAATCAGCTTTTGTCAAAAGTTACCAAAAAATATGCAATTGAATATGACGGGAAAAGAAATGTTTCAGATATGTGAAGAGGGACCCAGACAAGACTGATTCAGTAATGCAATTCAGTACCAAGAAAATAATCCCAGAAACATCTAACATCAGATGAAAATAATTTGTATTATAAGGCGAATGATTTCCTGAATTATCCAACAAATTCACGTCACACTTTTTTTAAACTTCGCTTCTTTCTGACTCTCTAAAACAGATTACGATAAACTCGATGCCTTCCTCCTTTGATATACGGATCTTCTTAAATACTTGTGGAAATTCTATTTGTATCAACGAATATACCTATTCTCGAATTCCTGATATCCTTTTGGAATTCCCTGTTGTCCTCCAGTAGTATGACTTTTTCATTAGTATATTCATGATGCTTATCAGATTCTTTCATACATCATAATGGTTTTTTTATAATTTTTTCATATCGTATTTAGTTACACATCTGCTACTGTTATCACGATAGCAACTTTCTTATTCTCTGACTGGCTCTTGGTATCGATCCTCTGTTCAGTTAGATTCCTCAGCGATTTTTTCGCTTTGTAACAAGAACTCCTGCCAAAGTTTATTAGGCTGGAATTAAGTACGCTCGCCTCCCTCCCTATCAGGAACAAAAGGTATTGTTTTGGATAGTGTGTGGTGTGTGTGTGTGTGTGTGTGTGTGTGTGGTGTATGTGTGTGTGCATACGCAACCCTAGTGAAACTCCCCTACTTGTGGTACAGGGGTCGATTCACAGCTCCTGAGCCCCGCCTCTTCAGTGCGTCTGTACTAGAATACCTCTTCTGCGCCATGAGCTTTATTCATCTCTTCTTAAAGCTATTGTATGGAATCCTGCCTCCACTACTATCACTTCCAGACTATTACACTTCCTGAACAACTTGTGACTGAATAAATACTTCTAACTCCTGTGATTCATCAGAATCTTCATCTTCCAACTGTGACCCTTGTTGGCTGTGTCCCATTGTAACTGTCTCTGTTCTCCTTGTCGATTCTTTCTGTATTTTGTATTGTCGTTATCGTAGCCCCCCTATTTCTCCTGTCCTTCAGTGTTCGTCTGGTCGATTTCCCTTAACCTCCTCATAGGGAATGCCCTTTGCTTCTGGGGACTAGTCTTGTTTCTAACCTTTGCACTTTCTTCTAGCTTCCTTACGTGCTTGGTAGGTGTGGATTCTAATCTGGTGCTGCATTACTCCAATGTAGCCTAAACGTACACCGGTGGTCAGGGTCCTGAAACGCTTCCTTATTAGAAACCGGAAATGCTTCTCCTTAGGTTTGTATTTGTTATTGGTTGAGGTGTACCTTAGGAGAAGTGCCATGTTGTGTTATAGTTCACCCCAAGAACTTTTCCTTGAGTGAGGTTTGTAGTCCTCTGGGCCCCCTAGACTGTATCATCTTCGGTCTTCTTTGCCTTTCTTATCTTCGTGACTTTGTACTTTGTGGGGATGAACCCCAGGAGCCTCTGAGACAGGCCTGCAGCCTGTCCAGATCCCTTTGTAGTTCTGCCTGGTCCTCGTCCGGCTGAATTCTTCTCATCAACTTCACATCATCTGCAAACAGGAACACTTCTGAGGATATTCGTTTCGTCATGTCGTTCAGAAATACCAGAAACACCACCAGTCCTAGGACTGGACCATGTGGAACTCCACTCGTCACAAGAGCCCACTCTGACACCTCGCCGCGTACCATGACTCGCTGTTGTCTTCCGGACAGGTATTCCTTGATCCATTGCAGTGTTTTCCCTGTTATCCCCGCCTGGTACTCCAGCTTTTGCACTAGTCTCTATTGTGGAACTGTGTCAAACGCCTTCTTACTTACTTCTTGTCTTACTTCTGTCACCCTGTCATAGAACTCCAGTAGGTTTGTGAGTTTGTGACTCAGGAGTTTCCGTCCTTGAAATCCGTTAGGGCTGTAACTGATAAGCTCATTCCTTCCTAAGTGCTCCACAACTCTCCTGACAGTCTTCTTCATGACTTTGCATACTATACATGTCAGTGACACTGGTCTGTGTAGTGTGTGTGTGTGTGTGTGTGTGTGTGTGTGTGTGTGTGTGTTGTGTGTGTGTGTCTGTGTGTGTATGTGTGTGTATGTGTGTGTGTGTTCATCTATTGTGGTTTTGCATGGGCCGATCCGCAGCTCCTGGCCCAGCCTCTTCGCTGATGGACTAGAGCCTCGCCATACCTCTCCTTAAAGCTATGTAGGGATTCTGTTTCCGCTACATCGCTCTACGATTGTCCCACTTCTGAAAACTTTAGGCTGCTGAACAAATACGTCCTAACATACCTGTATCTCATTCGTTGTCAACTTCTATTTTAGGCTCTTGTTCTGTGTCCAATCTCTGAAAACATTCTAGCTCGTTCCACATGTCGTTCTTTCAGTATTTGATACGTCGTTTTCATGTTCTCCCTCTCCCTACTTGCCTTCCAGTGGCTTCAGTTGAGTTTTCTTGAACCTCTTCTCGTAGGACATACCCATTTGCTAGGGACTAGTCATGTTGCAAGCCTTTGCACTGTCTCTAATTTTATGTGACGTGCTTGGACCAGGTGTCGGTTCCATAATGGTGTTACATACTCGGTGTACAGTGTCGTGAATCCCCAAGAACGTTTGCGAGTGAGAATTTGTTATTTCTTTGATCCCCCGAGCATGTACTCCGTCTGCCGGTCTTCTTTTTTTCATCCCAAGCTTCAGAACTTTTCGTTGGATCAGGATTGTAACCTGTCAGATACCTTTGTTGTCTTACCTGGTAATCGTCCGCTATGAATTCTCTGCATTTTCTTCACATCATCTAAAAAACAGGGACTCCTGAAACTAACCTTTTACCTATGTCATTCACATATTCAAGAAAGAACACCGGCCTTGGACTGGTCCTGTTGAACCGTGCTCGGAACAACATGGCCACACTTTGAAACCTCATCACTTGCATCACTCCTTGTTTCTTCCTGTCAGCTTCCCTTGATCATTGCAGTGTTTTTCATTGTTATACCGGCTGCTCCTATACTTATGTACCAATTTTTGGGAGGAACGTGTGGAAAGCCTTCGTACAGTCCAGAAATGCCAGATCCACCCAACTTCTCTCTCTCTGTCATTACTTATGTTAGCATGTCGCAGAACTCCAGTTGTCTGTTTGACACACGATTTCAATTCCTCTATAAACCTTGCTGGTTATCATATATGAGCTGTTCCGTTCTAGGTGCTCCACTATTCCCTTTCCTGATAATCTTCTCCAAGCTTAATACTATACATGTGAGTAATACTAGTCTGTAGTTTAATGCTGCCTTATTTCTCCCTCCTTGAAGGAAGTTCCATTTCGGTTTCCTCTCTTCCAACCTCTGGTAGTCGCCATGTTTTCAATAGATTTGATAAGGATGTTGTTAGTGGCACAAATGTGCCTGTGCACCATCTCTCCGAACCCATGGAGAGATGTAGTCGATGGCAATACGATGGTATCTAGTTCACATTGAAGTTTCCTCACCTCTTCCTCGGTTTGTGGGTTGTGATGTCGGATGTCTGCTGCATGCCCTTCTGTCTCCATGAGAATATCTCTAAATCTCATGTTGGCTCTCCACATCTTCATGGTCTTGTGAGCGCTCGTTCTCCTTCTTAGTCTGATTACCTGACACTTGGATGTTGTTTTCCTCCTGATGAGGAATATACAGCTTTGGGTCAGATTTGAACTATGTCATTCGTACTTCCGCTGGCCTCCCTCCCTATCCATGCCATATTCGTTTGCCTCTTCGTCGCAGCTCTTATTTTCATGGGTCCTTTGCCTTCTATACTTTTTCCATGTTCTAGTGCACTTGTCTTGGCCTCCTAAACCTTCGGGTGTGGACCATGGGTTCCTTGGTCATCCCATTATTTCATTGCCCTGGGTACGGAACTTCTCATCTGCTTCCCCACACTTTGTGGCTACGTGTTCCATCATTTCATTTACTGTTTTTCCCTCCAGTTCTCTTCTCCACTTCACCTCATGCAAGAATTGGCTCATACGTGTGTAGTCACCTCTTGAAATTTAGTTTCTCCCGTCCTTGTGCAGCCTCACTCTTCAATGTTAACTCTATATATTCAAAACTCAGGATCATGGGGACCTTTCGTATGTAATGTCCCCAGTGTCGGAACTGCTCCAGATGAATACTGGGTCCAGCCTTGCAGGTTCGTCCTCTCCTCTCTCTCTCTGGTCGTGTCCCTAAAATGTTGGTGCATGAGGTTTTCCAGTACTGCTTCCAGCATCTTAGCCCTCCACGTTTGTGGTCCTCTTTGTGGCTCAGGTTCTCGTAGTCCATCTCCATATGGTTGAAATCCTCCATGATGATTGCCTTTGCCCTCCTCATGTGGGCCTTTCTGGCCACCTCAGCTTGTGTCCACCACTGCTCTGTTGCTCTGATCATACTCCTGTCTTGTTTTCTTGCTATTCTGTATCGGATTGTATACACAGTCCTGTGTGTGTAGTACTCACCTAGTAGTACTCACCTACTTGTGGTTGCGGGGGTCAAGTCACAGCTCCTGGCCCCGCCTCTTCAACTGGCAGCTACTCAGTCACTCTTCCCGCTCCGTGAGCTTTATCATACCTCTTCTTAAAGCTATGTATGGATCCTGCCTCCATTACATCACTACCCAGGCTATTTCACTTCCTGACAACTCTGTGACTGAAAAAAATACTTATTAACATTTCTGTGGTTTATCTGAGTCTTCAACTTCCAACTGTGACCCCTTGTTTCGGTGTCCCATCTCTGGAACATCCTGTCTTTGTCCACCTTGTCAATTCCTCGCAGTATTTCATATGTCATCATGTCTCCTCTGACCCTCCTCTCCTCCAGTGTCGTCAGGCCGGTTTCCCTTAACCTTTCTTCATAGGTCAATCCCCTTAACTCTGGGACTAGTCTTGTTGCAAACGTTTGCACTTTCTCTAATTTCTTGACGTGCCTGACCAGGTATGAATTCCAAACTGATGCTGCATACACTAACATGTATATGGTGTACAGAGTCTTGAACGATTCCTTAGTGAGGTATCAGTACGCTACTCTTAGGTTTGCTAGATACCCCTATGCTGCAGCAGTTATCTGATTGATGTGCGCCTCAGGAGATGTGCTCTGTATTATATTCACCCCAAGATCTTTTTCCTTGAGTGAGGTTTGCAGTCTTTGGCCACCTAGACTATACTCTTTCTGCTGTCTTCTTTGCCTTTCCCCGATCTTCATGACTTTGCATTTGGCAGGGTTAAATTCGAGGAGCTAGTTGCTGGAATAGGCATGTAGCCTGTCCAGGTCTCTTTGTAGGTCACGCCTGAATCCTCGACCGATATAATTTCCTCATTAATTTCACATGATCTACAATCAAGGACACTCATGGTTATCCCTTCCGCTATGTCATTTCACTATACCAAAAGACAGCACAGGTCCTTAGGACTGATCCCTGTGGAAAACCCCGCTCGTCAAAGGCGCCATCTGACACCTCGTCACGTACTATGATTCTTTGTTGTCTATCTGTCAGGATATCCTTGATCCATTGCAGTTGCCTTTATGTCATGTGGGCCTGATCCTCTAGATTTTGCATTAACCTTTTTTGTGTGGAACTGTTTCGATGGCCTTCTTGCAGTCAAGAATGCAGACTATCAATTCCTCTCGTGTCTTACTTCTCGTTAACTCGTCATAAACTCAGTAGGTTTGTGACAAGATTTTCTTCCCTGAAACTGTGATGGGTTGTAGTTTATAAGTTGTGTCTTTCTTATGTTTGTGTGGGTGTGTGTGTGGCGTTGTGTGTGTGTGTGTGTGTGTGTGTGTGAGGTGTGTGTGTGTTGTGTGTGTGTGTGTGTGGTGTGTGTTTGTGTGTGTGTGTGCACACTTTGTTGATACGTTATTACACTGATAATTAAAATTTTTCCAATTTACTGTTCACAATAAAATAAAACATATCGAGACGACTTCAGTATTATCTTTTTTATGGGAAACAAAGATTTGGACACCAGGACTAACATCAGCATATAGTTACAAATGATACAGACTCAGGGCCGCTGATTATATCGGGGGTAAACTGAGACAATTGTAGCGTTTGGATTCGCTTGTCACTGTTGCTCAGCCATTTTTACCAGATTATTAACACTGTAAAATAAGAAAAACAACAATAATAAATCAACATCAGTAAATGCGTCGGATTATAAAAAACAATATTTAATTATATTTGGTTTATTGTTTTTATTTTTTATTTGCCCCCTTACCCCAACATAAGAACAAATTATTCCCCCTTAGTGTAATTTACAAGGTTGTTAATCTTGAATCTAGTTAATCTCTAGGCGATTAGTTCCCTACAATTGTTTACAACAACCCCTAACTTGTTACCGGCGAATAAAAAAAAACCTAATCAAAGACTTGAGTTTGAAACAGAGTCTACTCCTGGGCTGGCCTCTACGTGACAAGGTTGTCAGTGTTTTATTATCTGACCTTGGTAGACAACCACATCATTGTTATAACCGACTAACAACGTATTAAACCCATCTCTGAGGCAATTATCATAACAAAAAGTTTTATATTCAGCATCTGATAAGTCGGTCTGAATTTACTATCTCAAATTTATGTATTGCTAAATTATATATACCTGTAAAGCCAATATGTCTTAAATATTCCAGATAGATGCTTCTACACTCAGTGTCTGTTTCAATTCAATATCTTTCATTCAAATTTCTTTTGTTTTCGTTTATTAACCTACTGGTGATTAGTCTTCAGGTGCTTATTTCAGATTGATTTATGTGTCCCTTTTTTAATAAGTTATTAACTCAGTTGAGACACGAGTATTTTCCGCATAAAGCGCTCGGGAAGAAGCATATGCCATGTATGTTATTATATTTGATGAGGAATTTGTGCTAGATGCAAAACCAGGAGAGTAAGGAAGCAAGTTCGTGTACGCTCATCTACAGATAGAAATGTAGTTTTATTGACATCCTTTAAAAGGTATAGATTACAATAGACTCGATTACAGGGACTGTACATGTTACCTCTATAGTTATAGAGTTAATATACTCACAGAGAAGTTTACATTTAATGATATGGACGCAATAGGTTCTTCCTTAGGTCTTACTTCTGTGAGGAATGAGAGAAAGCCAGCCTCACCTGCTTATTAAGTTTCTCTGTACGATTGTACAACCATTACCTACCAGACAATAAAGTCTCTGGTGTCTTTTGTTGGATGTCGGGCTGTGGATGGCACCATGGCACTGAAGTGGGTCAACTCTGAAAATAGAGCTCTCTAGGGACAAGAAATTCCTGTGTCTGAACCCTTCATCCCAGAGTATATTGTATTTCCAGTTTCATAGATCTTATTTCCTTAAAACAACATTTTTATAGATACTTTATCCCCTAGTGCAATTATTAGTAATTTCAGGAGCGTCCTTCATGTCTTGGAATTTATTAACGCTTTGCATCCTTTGAAGTTCGGCATTTTCGAGCGGCGGATTTTAATTAAATGCTTCAACTGGGTTGTGAATTAAAATTTCCTGAAAGAGCGAGAAAGACAGAGAGAGAGAGGAGCTGATAGAATACGATAGGAGCGTTATTACTGATTAAATATGAGTGCATTTTTAAGCGTCAAGAATTCTGAAAACTATATTTCGAACGTGTGCACTAAATATCAGCAATTTTTATATACGATATCTGCAATGTGAATTTTTTTTTTCTGATGTAAATATTGTATTAACTTGCTAACATTTTCATTTTACTTTGTATTAATTTCCCCTAAAGGTTGTACATCATTTATCAAGCGCTTCACGCAAGGATATGTCTTGTGTATAAGTGTATTCACGATAAGTTTGGATAGTGGTTATTGTTCCTGGCGTTCTTCCCAGTTCTTATTTCAACTGGTTTAACTGATTTCCCGATCATATTAGCACTTTAATACTGTGTTTGCCCACACTAGAGAGGAGGGAAGTGCCTCACTACTAGTGTATCTAAACTTAAAAATGTACGATTAACTTTCTATAATTTAATATGTTTCTTCACATGGAGTTGGTCGCTAGATTCTTTTTCCTCCTCTAAATTGTGCGTAACCTTTGTAAGCGTCTAAGGACAATCTTCAGTGAGAATACAGACGATTGTCAGGGAATAAAACACGAATTTAGGCCGGGCAACATGTACGGGATGAGGGTTATGGTTACATTAATGATGATTTCAAGGATAAATGTGATAATATTTTAGGACTATTGTTGGAGTATGGTAAGAAGCTGAGTAGATTGGAGGGAAGGAATCTTAAACAGCGCTCTCCAGAAACCTCTTAGAGAAATTCAGTGGTGAGAAGGGTACTATTAATTACAGATTATTGCCAAGCGTAAAAATAGACGTTGGTTTTATAGCTCAGAAAAACGGGGTGTGAAAGAAACAAAGAATAGATGTTATATAATGGTGAGATTCAATCTCAACAGAATTATTAGCAATTTGTGCAAGATAACCTCATTAGAAAGATGGGGGGTTTTCTAAAGAGTTGGATGAGTTTTACAAGGAAAGCAAATGAAGGGGAAAATACGTGAGGTTGGAAAGGACAGATGAGTACGTGGAAATACTTCGGAAAGATGGATAGCTGAGGATGTTGTAAGGCCATACTGAGGCAGTCTGCTAGATTAAGGTCTGTTCAAGATTATCGTGTATTATATATGTATACGAGACGAGGATTTAAAAGGCTCTCTCCTCAGTCTTCACTTCCTTCAGCCACTGCCGGTATGAAAAACGAGGAAGGAGTTCAATTGAAGGTGTAGGCTACAATTATGTGGAAGTCGAGTACACCTCAAAGAGGAAATTCAGGATGCTTCAGAATGGGAACCTTGAAGACGGTACCCTCCTCTAGCACGACTATCCATGACCATTCACCATGAAGATAAGTTTCCCAGCACTTTGCTGTCCGCTAAAGCTGGGGTGTGGCTCCAATCGACCCTGTAACTGCTGCCTCTGCCCGACTGCGCTTCTCTTCGGGGAAGTCAGCGAAAGACAGAAGACGACGACACCCTCAACGGAGGCCAGAAGAAGAAAGAAGAAGATGATCGTCACCCCCACCGGGGGGCCACTGCCGGGTCACCATTGGAGAAGCCCGGGCCGGAAGTACCGGCAATCAACTGAATGAAATGAATTGAAAATGGAACTCCAACACACGACCTCACACAGGAGAGAGAGCGCTAGCACGTTTGACAAATGCTATGCCTTCTAGGGCAGGGTTGATGCAGAGCCGAGTTTGTTGCTCCAAAGAGAGGGGTACTATGTGCCTCTCCATGGGAGACTAATGTCTCAGACACTCCTAGCAGGGAGCCAGTGCCGGGCCACCACTTGGAAGGGCACGGCCTGGAGAATACGGCGAATCTTTAACTTACAGCCTGTGGTCCAGATCTTCACGACACGGTGCTCTTAACACCACATCAAGGCTGAGGACTGACTCCTCATCTTTGTAATAGTTCTACTTCTTCTAATCATGTCTAGTATTTGTATTGATAAAGCACTGGTTAGCGAAGTCTAAATGATGATACCCAGATGTTGCAATGTGTCTAATTTTTCAAAATAGATTATGTAAAGTGAAGACCAGCAAAATAAAGATACCCAGATTTTTCACTTGTGTCTAATTCTTCATTGTGTCGGTAATGTTTACCAGTCATATACAACTATTATAATGTTTAACAATATTTATTACAATAATAAGAGCAACCGAAACTTACTATCTATAATAATGACAGAAAGTAATATCATAGATAATGGTCGAATAATAGTTAAACCGATTAAGTTTAGTGATTAAACAAAAGTATAATAATTCTCAGATAATCATTATTGTAAATGTAACACCTGAGTGATTGCCAGTAAGGTGTTATTAGTTATGTAACACCTGAGTGATTGTCAGTAAGGTGTTATTAGTTATGTAACACCTGAGTGATTGTCAGTAAGGTGTTATTAGTTATGTAACACCAGAGTGATTGTCAGTAAGGTGTTACCAGTTACGTAACATCTCAGTGATCGTCAGTAAGGTGTCAGCAGTTATGTAACACCTGAGTGATTGTCAGTAAGGTGTTATTAGTTATGTAACACCTGAATGATTGCCAGTAAGGTGTTATCAATTATGTAACCCCTATGTAACACCTGAGTGATTGTCAGTAAGGTATTACCAGTTACATAACACCTGACTGATTGTCAATAAGGTGTTACCAGTTATGTAACACCTCAGTGATTGTCAGTAGAGTGTTACCAGTTATGTAACACCACAGTGATTGTTAGTAGAGTGTTACCAGTTACGTAACACCACAATGACTGTCAGTAAGTTGTCACCAGTTATGTAACACGTCACTGATTTTTAGTAAGGTGTCACCAGTTATATAACACCACAGTGACTGTCAGTAAGGTGTTACCAGTTATGTAACACCTCAGTGATTATCAGTAAGGTGTTACCAGCTATGTAACACCTCAGTGACTATCAGTAAGGTGTTACCAGTTATATAACACCACAGTGATTATCAGTAAGGTGTTACCAGTTATGTAACACCTCAGTGACTGTCAGTAAGGTGTTACCAGCTATGTAGCACCACAGTGACTCTCAGTAAGGTGTTACCAGTTATGTAACACAACAGTGACTGTCAGTAAGGTGTTACCAGTTATGTAACACCACAGTGACTGTCAGTAAGGTGTTACCAGTTATGTAACACCACAGTGACTATCAGTAAGGTGTTACCAGTTATTGTAACACCAAGTGACTGTCAGTAAGGTGTTACCAGTTATGTAACTCCACAGTGACTGTCAGTAAGGTGTTACCAGTTATGTAAAACTCTCAGTGACTGTCAGTAAGGTGTTACAGTTATGTAACACCTCAGTGACTGTCAGTAAGGTGTTACCAGTTATGTAACACCACAGTGACTGTCAGTAAGGTGTTCCAGTTATGTAAACGACAGTGACTGTCAGTAAGGTGTTACGAGTTATGTAACACCTCAGTGACTGTCAGTAAGGTGTTACCAGTTATGTAAACTCAGTAACTGTCAGTAAGGTGTTACCAGTTATGTAACACCTCAGTTGACTGTCGAAAGGTGTTACCAGTTATGTAACACCACAGGACTGTCAGTAAGGTGTTGCCAGTTATGTAACACCCAGTGAACTGTCAGTAAGGTGTTACAGTTATGTAACACCTCAGTGACTGTCAGTAAGGGTTACCAGTTATGTAACACCTCAGTGACTGTCAGTAAGGTGTTACCAGTTATGTAACACCTCATGACTGTCAGTAAGGCGTTACCAGTTATGTAAACACATCAGTAACTGTCAGTAAGGTGTTACCAGTTATGTAACACTCAGTAACTGTCAGTAAGGTGTTACCAGTTATGTAACACCTCAGTGGACTGTCAGTAGGTGTTACCAGTTATGTAACACCTCAGTGACTGTCAGTAGGTGTTACCAGTTATGTAACACCTCAGTGACTGTCAGTAAGGTGTTACCAGTTATGTAACACTCAGTAAACTGTCAGTAAGGTGTTACCATTATGTAACACCTCAGTGATGTCGGTAGGTGTTACCAGTTATGTACACCTCAGTAACTGTCAGTAAGGTGTTACCAGTTAATGTAACACTCAGTAACTGTCAGTAAGGTGTACCAGTTATGTAACACGTAGTGACTGTCAGTAAGGTGTATACAGTTATGTAACACTCTGTAATGTCAGTAGGTGTTACCAGTTATGTAACACCTCAGTGAGTGTCGGTAAGTAAGTTACAGTTATGACAGTTTCCTCTACAATAAAATTAACTAAACATGATGAATGTAGTATGCAAGATTTGGAAGAATTTTTAATCAGAAATGTTGGTAAATCAATGGATTCCTGGTGGTATTACCGACAGACTGATAACATTAGTAGTAGTAGTAATGATAATAGTAGTGGTAGTAATGTTAATAGTAGTAGTAATAGTAATGATAATAGTAGTAGTAGTAATTGTTAATAGTAGTAGTAATGGGTAATGATAGTATTTAGTAGTAATGATAATAGAAGAGTAATAGTAATGAATAGTAAGGTGTAATGATAATTGTGTAGTATTAGTAATGATAATAGTAGTGGTAGTAATGAAAATAGTAGTAGTATAGTAATGAAAATTTAGTAGGGGTTTAGTAATGATAATAGTATATAGTTAATGATAATAGTAGTAGTAGTAATGATAATAGTAGTAGTAACAGTAATGATAATAGTAGTAGTAGTAATGATAATAGAAGTAGTAGTAATGATAATAGTAGTAGTAGTAATGATAATAGTAGTGGTAGTAATGATAATCGTAGTAGTAATAGTAATGATAATAGTAGTAGTAGTAATGATAATAGTAGTAGTAACAGTAATGATAATAGTAGTAGTAGTAATGATATAGAAGTAGTAGTTAAATGTTAATAGTAGTGGTAGTAATGATAATAGTAGTGGTAGTAATGATAATAGTAGTAGTAATAGTAATGATAATAGTAGTAGTAGTAATGATAATAGTAGTAGTAATAGTAATGATAATTTTGTAGTAGTAATGATAATAGACAGTAGTAGTAATGACAATAGTAGTAGTAATAGAAATTGAATAGTAGTGGTAGTAATGATAATAGTAGTAGTAATAGTAATGATAATAGTAGTGGTAGTAATGATAATAGTAGTAGTAATAGTAATGATAATAGTAGTAGTAGTAATGATAGTAGTAGTAGTAATAGTAATGATAATAGTAGTGGTAGTAATGATAATAGTAGGAGTAATAGCAATGATAGTAGTAGTAGTAGGAATGATAATAGTAGTAGTAATAGTAATGATAATAGTAGTGGTAGTAATGATAATAGTAGTAGTAATAGTAATGATAATAGTAGTGGTAGTAATGATAATAGTAGTAGTAATAGTAATGATAATAGTAGTAGTAGTAATGATAATAGTAGTAGTAATGATAATAGTAGTAGTAATAGTAATGATAATAGTAGTGGTAGTAATGATAATAGTAGTAGTAATAGTAATGATAATAGTAGTGGTAGTAATGATAATAGTAGTAAAGTAATGAAAATTTAGTAGTGGTAGTAATGTAATAGTAGTAGTAATGTAATGATAATAGTAGTGGTAGTAATGATAATAGTAGTAGTAATATTTAATGATAATAGTAGTGGTAGTAATGATATGTAGTGTAATAGTAATGATAATAGTAGTGGTAGTAATGATAGTAGTAGTAATAGTAATGATAATAGTAGTAGTAATGATAGTAGTAGTAAAAGTAATGATAATAGTAGTGGTAGTAATGATAATAGTAGAGTAATAGCAATGATAGTGTAGTAGTGGAATGATAATAGTAGTAGTAATAGTAATGATAATAGTAGTGGTAGTAATGATAGTAGTAGTAATAGTAATGATAATAGTAGTGGTAGTAATGATAATAGTAGTAGTAATAGTAATGATAATAGTAGTGTAGTAATGATAATAGTAGTAGTAAGTAATGATAATAGTGTGTAGTAATGATAATAGTAGTAATAGTATGTAATAGTAGTGGTAGTAATGATAGTAGTAGTAATAGTAATGATAATAGTAGTGGTAGTAATGATAATAGTAGTAGTAATAGTAATGATAATAGTAGTGGTAGTAATGATAATAGTAGTAGTAATAGTAATGATAATAGTAGTGGTAGTAATGATAATAGTAGTAATAGTAATGATAATAGTAGTGTAGTAATGATAATAGTAGTAGTAATAGTATGATATGTAGTGGTAGTAATGATAATGTAGTAGTATATAAATGATAATAGTAGTAGTAGTAATGATAATAGAAGTATTAGTATGTAATTGTAGTAGTAATGATAATAGTAGTAGTATTAGTAATGTAGTAATAGTAATGATAATAGTAGTATAGTAATGTTTAATAGAAGTAGTAGTAATGATAATAGTAGGTAGTAGTAATGATAATAGTAGTAGTAATAGTAATGTAATAGTAGTAATAGTAATGATAATAGTAGTAGTAGTAATGATAATAGAAGTAGTAGTAATGATAATAGTAGTAGTAGTAATGATAATAGTAGTAGTAATAGTAATGTAGTAATAGTAATGATAATAGTAGTAATAGTAATGATAATAGAAGTAGTAGTAATGATAATGTAGTGTAGTAATGATAATAGTAGTAGTAATAGTATGTAGTAATAGTAATGATAATGTAGTAGTAGTAATGATAATAGAAGTAGTAGTAATGATAATAGTAGTGGTAGTAATGATAATAGTAGTAGTAATAGTAATGATAATAGTAGTGGTAGTAATGATAATAGTAGTAGTAATAGTAATGATAATAGTAGTGGTAGTAATGATAATAGTAGTAGTAATAGTAATGATAATAGTAGTGGTAGTAATGATAATAGTAGTAGTAATATAAATGATAATAGTAGTAGTAGTAATGATAATAGAAGTAATAGTAATGATAATAGTAGTAGTAATGATAATAGTAGTAGTAATAGTAATGTAGTAATAGTAATGATAATAGTAGTAATTAGTACATGATAATAGAAGTAGTAGTAATGATAATAGTAGTAGTAGTAATGATAATAGTAGTAGTAAT
>NC_069455.1:34492694-34505194 GCF_026875155.1 Cherax quadricarinatus | reverse complement strand
GTACAGTTCACAACTGTCTTTATCCCTGTCTTTGTTTCTGGTACAGTTCACAACTGTCTTTATCCCTGTCTTTGTTTCTGGTACAGTTCACAACTGTCTTTATCCCTGTCTTTGTTTCTGGTACAGTTCACAACTGTCTTTATCCCTGTCTTTGTTTCTGGTACAGTTTCACAACTGTCTTTGTCCCTGTCTTTGTTTCTGGTACAGTTCACAACTGTCTTTATCCCTGTCTTTGTTTCTGGTACAGTTCACAACTGTCTTTGTCACTGTCTTTGTTTCTGGTACAGTTCACAACTGTCTTTGTCCCTGTCTTTGTTTCTGGTACAGTTCACAACTGTCTTTATCCCTGTCTTGTTTCTGGTACAGTTCACAACTGTCTTTATCCCTGTTCTTTGTTTTGGTACAGTTCACAACTGTCTTTATCCCTGTCTTTGTTTCTGGTACAGTTCACAACTTTCTTTATCCCTGTCTTTGTTTCTGGTACAGTTCACAACTGTCTTTGTCCCTGTCTTTGTTTCTGGTACAGTTCACAACTGTCTTTGTCCCTGTCTTTGTTTCTGGTACTGTTCTCAACTGTCTTTGTCCCTGCCATTGTTTCTGGTACAGTTCACAACTGTCTTTGTCCCTGTCTTTGTTTCTGGTACAGTTCACAACTGTCTTTGTCCCTGTCTTTGTTTCTGGTACAGTTCACAACTGTCTTTATCCCTGTCTTTGTTTCTGGTACAGTTCACAACTGCTGGACAGTGTTAGATAAAATTTCAAAATATTGTTTTAATATAAATAAAACATTAGTGTTTGTCCATTGCCTGATGAATATACCAAACAATGAATGTCAAAATTGTGATTGACAGAGAGATGGAAAAGACAAAATACATGTAATGAATAACTGGCTGGGTTTAGAAAGAGGAAGGATATGTGTGCAGCAACAGAATTTTGCAAACGTTGAATAAACAAAAAAATGAGTTGTTACAAAAAACATTACGTTTGTTGCCAGAGTTGCTAACGTGCAAGTGAATAAAAACAGCAGTATCAGAGACACTGCTAAAATCATTTTTTTTTTTGTCAAAAAATCTTGACTACCGTGAAGGTCGACTTTATCAATAAGGAGATTTTTTTTAGTGTGGACGAGAGAGTGATGGTTCCTGTGACATGTTAAGTGAAACTTTTGGGAATTTTGAGTCAACATAATTGTTATGGGAAACATAAATACCATTGTGGGAGACATTGTGGGAGACATTGTGGGAGACATTGTGGGAGACACTGTTGTGGAAGATGTTGTAGGAAACTACAGGAGTCAATTAAAATTTACGCTAAACAATTTCTTTATTTTCGTTTTATTTCCTGTGCAATAAATATTGTTTGTTACAGAGAGACGAGAGGAAACTGATAACTTTTATGTAGCAGATTCCTGGGAGGGAAGACATATAATCACACGGACACATCTATGCACAATAAAACGTTCACACATATACATATAAAGCTGCATGAGTGAAACAAAGCAAAAATTAACTTGAACACACACATTGAAACATAAATACAAGTCCGAGATTATCACTAAGTAACCTCACCTTGGTGGCCGAGTTGGGAGGCAGCTTGGTCGTGTCTAGCTGACTACTGTTCCAGGCTGTCTTGGTGGGTGTAATTACAGGACGCAGATTTCTGTGTGTCCCCTCCTGTAATTCCACCCACCTGGACAGTCTCGGCAGTAGACCAGCTGGACAAGACCAAGTTACCATCCAACAAGGTTGCTGGGGAGGGGCCAACACATACACAACACACACGCCCACCAACCCACCTACCCAACCACCCACCGATACGACCACTCACCGACACGACCACTCACCCAACCACCCGCCCACCTGGGAAAGTGAGGAAGGGAGTTCATCTGAGGGGACACAGATGGACTTCTGGACACACGGAACTGGAGAAAGCACCAAAACAACCGGGAGTTGGAAATGTGGAAGGGTTGACATCAGGGGGCCCACTGATGGAGACCTGGAAACATAAACCACACCTGACTATGACCACAATACACCATGACCACACCTCACTATGACCACACCTCACTATGACAACAATTCACCATGATCCACACCTGGAAGTTCATCTGAGGGGACACAGATGGACTTCTGGACACACGGAACTAGGGAAAGCACCAAAACAACCGGGAGTTGGATATGTGGAAGGGTTGACATCCGGGGGCCCACGGATGGAGACCTGGAAACATAAACCACACCTGACTATGACCACAATACACCATGACCACACCTCACTATGACCACACCTCACTATGACTACACCTCACTATGACAACAATTCACCATGATCCACACCTGGAAGTTCATCTGAGGGGACACAGATGGACTTCTGGACACACGGAACTAGGGAAATCACCAAAACAACCGGGAGTGGGAAATGTGGAAGGGTTGACATTCGGGGGCCCACGGATGGAGACCTGGAAACATGAACCACATCTGACTTGTCTATGACCTCACCTAACTATGACCACCCCTCACCTATTACGATATCTGCGACCACACCATGATCCAGTGCAAAGTTCTTAAGCTCGGAAATGTTCTTAACCCTAGCAATCTTCAACCAAGAATCCTCAGCTTAGTTCTGGTCTCCATAATACAGAATGGATATAAATTCGTAAGAAAACATTCAGCAACGAAACCAGCTAATTTATTTCACATAACACAAAATTTCTGATCATCAGTTGTTTAACTATTTTTGTTTACAGTATTGTGTATTATATTGTAGAATAAAACTTGGTAAATGATACCGACAAAGTTATTTAAAAAGACACGTTAACAAACACTAGGACATATTTATAACGCTTTACGTTAATGGCACATCGTTGTTTCTTACTTAAAACTGTGGACATATAACAATATAGAGTGGAAGTGAGGTGTGAGTGACATGTATTGTTTAAGATGATGTGACGAAGAACATGAGGTCACGTGAGTATTTGTTTTGTTTTCTCTAAGAGTTTTCATTCCTAGAATCTTGGTCTAGAAACCTCACATCGGTGTTCAAAAAACAAACCAGTTGATTGAGGCTTCTCATGAGGCGGAAACTGTTGTATAGAAAATGAGAAAAAATAACTCAGCGCACTGAAGGATACCTATGAGGAGGATCACAAGTGACGGAACCTTAACACAGGGGATACCTATGAGGAGGCTCACAAGTGACGGAACCTTAACACAGGGGATACCTATGAGGAGGCTCACAAGTGACGGAACTTTAACACAGGGGATACAAATGAGGAGGATCACAAGTGACGGAACCTTAACACAGGGGATACCTATGAGGAGGCTCACAAGTGACGGAACCTTAACATAGGCGATACCTATGAGGAGGCTCACAAGTGGCGGAACCTTAACACAGGGGATACCTGTGAGGAGGTTCACAAGTGACGGAACCTTAACACAGGGGATACCTACGAGGAGGCTCACAAGTGACGGAACCTTAACACAGGGGATACCTATGAGGAGGCACACAAGTGACGGAACCTTAACACAGGCGATACCTATGAGGAGGCTCACAAGTGGCGGAACCTTAACATAGGGGATACCTGTGAGGAGGTTCACAAGTGACGGAACCTTAACACAGGGGATATCTACGAGGAGGATCACAAGTGAGGGAACCTTAACACAGGGGATACCTATGAGGAGGCTCACAAGTGACGGAACCTTAACACAGGGGATACCTATGGGGAGGATCACAAGTGACGGAACCTTAACACAGGGGATAGCTATGAGGAGGCTCACAAGTGACAGAACCTTAACACAGGGGATACCTATGAGGAGGCTCACAAGTGACGGAACCTTAACACAGGGGATACCTATGAGGAGGATCACAAGTGACGGAACCTTAACACAGGGGATACCTATGAGGAGGATCACAAGTGACGGAACCTTAACACAGGGGATAGCTATGAGGAGGCTCACAAGTGACGGAACCTTAACACAGGGGATACCTATGAGGAAGATCACAAGTGACGGAACCTTAACACAGGGGATACCTATGAGGAGGATCACAAGTGACGGAACCTTAACACAGGGGATACCTATGAGGAGGATCACAAGTGACGGAACCTTAACACAGGGGATACCTATGAGGAGGATCACAAGTGACGGAACCTTAACACAGGGGATACCTATGAGGAGGCTCACAAGTGACGGAACCTTAACACAGGGGATACCTATGAGGAGGCTCACAAGTGACGGAACCTTAACACAGGGGATACCTATGAGGAGGCTCACAAGTGACAAACTTAACACAGGGGATACCTATGAGGATGCTCACAAGTGATGGAACCTTAACACAGGGGATACCTTTGAGGAGGCTCACAAGTGACGGAACCTTAACACAGGGGATACCTATGAGGAGGCTCACAAGTGACGGAACCTTAACACGGGGGATACCTATGAGGAGGCTCACAAGTGACAACCTTAACACAGGGGATACCTATGAGGATGCTCACAAGTGATGGAACCTTAACACAGGGGATACCTATGAGGAGGCTCACAAGTGACGGAACCTTAACACAGGGGATACCTATGAGGAGGATCACAAGTGACGGAACCTTAACACAAGGGATACCTATGAGGAGGCTCACAAGTGACGGAACCTTAACACAGGGGATACCAAGGAGGAGGCTCACAAGTGGCGGAACCTTAACACAGGGGATACCTAGGAGGAGGCTCACAAGTGACGGAACCTTAACACAGGAGATACCTATGAGGAGGCTCACAGGTGACGGAACCTTAACACAGGGGATACCTAGGAGGTGGATCACAAGTGACGGAACCTTAACAAAGGGGATACCTATTAGGAGGATCACAAGTGAGGGAACCTTAACACAGGGGATACCTATGAGGAGGCTCACAAGTGACGGAACCTTAACACTGGGGATACCTATGAGGAGGCTCACAAGTGACAACCTTAACACAGGGGATACCTATGAGGATGCTCACAAGTGATGGAACCTTAACACAGGGAATACCTATGAGGAGGCTCACAAGTGACGGAAACTTAACACAGGGATACCTATGAGGAGGCTCACAAGTGACGGAACTTTAACACGGGGGATACCTATGAGGAGGCTCACAAGTGACAACCTTAACACAGGGGATACCTATGAGGAGGCTCACAAGTGGCGGAACCTTAACACAGGGGATACCTAGGAGGAGGCTCACAAGTGACGGAACCTTAACACAGGGGATACCTATGAGGAGGCTCACAGATGACGGAACCTTAACACAGGGGATACCTAGGAGGTGGATCACAAGTGACGGAACCTTAACACAGGGGATACCTATCAGGAGGATCACAAGTGAGGGAACCTTAACACAGGGGATACCTATCAGGAGGCTCACAAGTGACGGAACCTTAACACAGGGGATACCTATGAGGAGGCTCACAAATGACGGAACCTTAACACAGGGGACTAAAATCTGTTACTGTACTGTACTGGTCTTTTGTGTTATTGTACTGTACTGGTCTTCTGTGTTATGGTACTGTATTGGTTTTCTGTGTTATGTACCTGTACTGGTCTTCTGTGTTATTGTACTGTACTGGTCTTCTGTGTTATTGTACTGTACTGGTCTTCTGTGTTATTGTACTGTATTGGTTTTCTGTGTTATTGTACTGTACTGGGCTTCTGTGTTATTGTACTGTACTGGTCTTCTGTGTTATTGTACTGTACTGGTCTTCTGTGTTATTGTACTGTTCTGGTCTTCTGTGTTATTGTACTGTACTGGTCTTCTGTGTTATTGTACTGTACTGGTCTTCTGTGTTATTGTACTGTACTGGGCTTCTGTGTTATTGTACTGTACTGGTCTTCTGTGTTATTGTACTGTACTGGTCTTCTGTGTTATTGTACTGTACTGGTCTTCTGTGTTATTGTACTGTATGGTCTTCTGTGTTATTGTACTGTACTGGTCTTCTGTGTTATTGTACTGTACTGGTCTTCTGTGTTATTGTACTGTACTGTCTTCTGTGTTATTGTACTGTTCTGGTCTTCTGTGTTATTGTACTGTACTGGTCTTCTGTGTTATTGTACTGTGCTGGTCTTCTGTGTTATTGTACTGTACATGTCTTCTGTGTTATTGTACTGTACTGGTCTTCTGTGTTATTGTACTGTACATGTCTTCTGTGTTATTGTACTGTACTGGTCTTCTGTGTTATTGTACTGTACTGGTCTTCTGTGTTATTGTACTGTTCTGGTCTTCTGTGTTATTGTACTGTACTGGTCTTCTGTGTTATTGTACTGTGCTGGTCTTCTGTGTTATTGTACTGTACATGTCTTCTGTGTTATTGTACTGTACTGGTCTTCTGTGTTATTGTACTGTACATGTCTTCTGTGTTATTGTACTGTACTGGTCTTCTGTGTTATTGTACTGTACTGGTCTTGTGTGTTATTGTACTGTACTGGTCTTCTGTGTTATTGTACTGTACTCGTCTTTGTGTTGTTGTACTGTACTGATCTTCTGTGTTACTGTACTGTACTGGTCTTCTGTGTTACTGTACTATACTGATCTTCTGTATTATTGCACTCCGCTGGTCTTGTTTGTTCGTGTTCTGTTGTGGTCTTCTGTTGTCTTCTGTGTTATTGTAGTATATTGTTCTTCTGTGTTATTTTACTCTAGTGGTCTTCTTTGTTATTGTACTGTACTGTACTTGTCTTCTGTGTTATTGTACTGTACTGGTCTTCTGTGTTATTTTACTGTACTGCTCTTCTGTGTTATTGTACTGTACTGTACTGGTCTTCTGTGTTATTGTACTGTACTGTACTTTTTCTTCTGTGTTATTGTACTGTACTCTACTGGTCTTCTGTGTTATTTTTCTGTACTGGTCTTCTGTGTTATTGTACTGTATTGGTCTTCTGTGTTATTGTACTGTTCCGGTAGAGAGAGGGTGGAAGTGGGGTGGGAGGTGGAAGAAAATGAAGGCATCATCTAGTTACGTAAAGATGAATAAACAATTGTGTCGGTGACAATCGGCCAAAATGTGAGAGTACTCAGCTAGGCAAGTACGTGTAAGTAGGCACACGTACTTGCCGGGCTATTTCTTTAAGGTTTTCTTGTTGAGTCCGTCACTGGAGGCGCAGGACACTGAGGAGATGAACTGTAGCTTGATGGAGCACTGTATATCCTGAGCGGCGACGAGACTGGATGTATGGCGTGCAGTCGACAGGCGTGGAGACAGTCGACAGGCGTGGCAGCAACAGGAGTGCAGAGGGAGGCTTCCTGCCCTTGGGTAGGCAACCACCGACGCACCAATCCTGATGGTGAAGATGAAGACGAAGGTCCAGCAAGCACCACTCTAAGCGAATTCTTTCCCAACGCGGGGTAATTCGAGAGAGGCGAGATTGTCGATGATCAATGAACATACAGAGGTAGAAAGACATTAAATATAGGCAGAGAGTGAGGTGTGAGTGACACATGGTGACCTGAAGAATGCCATGTTGGGATGAGGACGGGTAGCCGATGAGGTCATGTGACTCCTGTGTTGTTGGGTTAGTGGTTCTTAGCCACCAACCCATGCATGCTAATATTTTTGAAATTTTGTGGTTTCCAGTGTTACAAACAGTGCTTTGGGATGGCAATGGGCAGTGCTGTACTTGCCAAGCTCTTCATGGAAAACCTAGAGACAGAGAAATTCAGCAGCCTCATTCCCAACACCGTTACCTGGCTAAGATACGTTGATGATATATTGGTTTTCTATCCGAGACGTCTCAATATCCAGGCCCTTCTCAACAGATCAATGCAGCCGAACGATCAATAAAGTTTACACTTGAACTCGAAAACGATGGCAAACTTCCTTTCCTATACGTCCTCCTGTGCAGATCTGCTGACAGTGACAAACTTCTCTTCAAAGTGTATAGAAAACCTACCAAGAAGGACTCTCTTATACACTTTTATTCACACCAAGACACCCGCACTAAAAGAGGAGTCCTCATTGGCTTCTTGAGAGCTCTTCGCATCTCCAGCCCTTGTTTTCTAGAAGAAGAATGTACTTACATAACGCAAGCCTTTACACGTCTTCAGTTCCCATCTTTCTTCATCCGAGATTGCAGACTCAAGGCACAAGCTATCCTCAACATACCGCCCATGGAACAGCCCTCTAAGCAGTTCATAGTGCTCCCATGTGGTGATGTCGCCACAAATACTCGCCGGGCACTTGCTAAGAGTAACATCAACGTTTCGACTATAAACACATCATCTGTCAAAGACCTCACTAAGAAACGCAGCCCCACACTAACTTCTACAGCAGGCGTCTACACCATCCCCTGTGGATTCTGTCCCAAGAAATATGTAGGCGAGACAGGCAGAGATCTTGCGGTCCGCCTGAACGAGCATCGAAGGGCCTGTAACAGAGACGATTTAAGGTATGCCTGTGTCCTCCACAGAGACTCCACGGGGCATTTGATGAACTGGGATGAGAGACAACTCGTTCTCACCGAATCAGACCGCAGGCACCGACGGTGCCTAGAAGCCTCGCTAATCACCGTCACCGACACAATAGAAAGTAACACTTGAAACCACAAAATTTCAAAAACATTAGCATACATGATACTTAAGCAGGCTAAGCACCACCAACCAAAACAACACAGGAGTCACATGATCTCATCGTCTACCCGTCCTCACTCTCCGCCTATATATATAAAATGTCTTTCTACCTCTGTATGTTAGAAGTGATCAAGGTCCCAGGACTGAAACGTTTTCTAATAAATATGTCATAGTGTTTGCTTACGTCTCTTTCTAAACCAAATTGTTGGTATTTATTACCAAGGTTTATACCACCTCTATTCTACACAACAACAACAACAACAACGAAACAACAGAAAAACAACTATAATTAAAATAATAGTAAATAATAGCATCAATAATAATAATAATAATAATAATAATAATAATAAGAAGAAGAAGAAGAAGAAGAAGAAGAAGAAAAGGCTTTCTCTTGAGTATTAACCCAGGAGAGTTAATCAGACAGTATAACCCAAAACATAAAACCAATGGTGTCTATTTCCACTGGGATCGTAGGAATGTACTATAAACCTTACTACAGTGGATATACAAATTGTTAAGAAAAATTAATCTCCCAGTACTTCTCAAAATTATAGCAACAATAACAAGACGAAGGGAATCACAACATCTGGACGTCTTGAAGCAAACAGATTCTGTTAATATCTTCCTGACTGAAGACTTAGGATACCAAAAGTGTTTGTGTTATCTGTTTAACGAACGTCCGCAGCTGATAACCGCTGGTCCTGACGTCAGTTTTGGGGTAATGCACTGAATTCTTGTTCTCGGGCTAATTTTTGGGCGCTCACAGAGTTCCTGAAACTCCTTTGGTAATTCCCGTCTTATACAACCACATTTAATTTTTTTTTTTACCAGTTCGATTTCAATTAGACTAATTATATCAGGTTTATTTAAATTTATAATTTTTTTCCTAGTCATTTAAAAATTTTCTTAATGTATATTAAAATAATCAAATATATGTTTTGTCATTATTTTTCTCCTATGTTTCATTTGATTTTATCTATCCTCGGGCTTGATTTTTTTGGGGAAAACATTGTGTGCACTTATATGATATGTTTCAGCTTTTGGCTTCATTTCACCGCTGGCACTATGTACTTTCAGTTTCTCTGAGTATTTTGCACGTCGTGATCAATTAAATTTCTCTGGTTCTTTTGTTCTCCAATGTCATTAGGTTTAGCAACCTAAGATCATATCCCTTGGTTCTGACTAATTTTGTAGCAAACCTCTGCCATTTTTTGTTTCTTGATATAATTGAACAAGTGTGGGTTTTTCATACTGGTGTGCAACTCGAAGCTGAGCGTACTATGCGTTGTGTATACTACTGTGAAAGGCTTTCTGTTCTGATTCCACAAAGCTACATTCACAAACGATTGTTGAGTACTATGGGCGATATGCTTTGCATTATGCTTACCCCCAAGGTCTTCCACATATTAAACACTGGAACTACATACAATTTCCTTTTTTCATTTCTCTAGCAGTTGACCCGTTTCATAGACATGTTGTAATGAAGTTGGTAGAATTACCGACAATATGTAAAGTAAAAGGACACAAGTGCAACTAATGTGGCATTTTATTGTTTGGGAACGTTTCGCTCCTCCAGGAGCCCTTTTTCAAGCCATTTACAAACAATACATGGACACAGATCAAAGAAACTAATTTCCGCAGACGCAAGTGCCTTGAATCAGCACTGATCGCTGTTTCGAATACAATTAAACAAAAAAACGGGAGCTTCACCATCTCTGAAGTCCCTTTGCAAGAATCCTCCTGAAAACAGTAAACCCTGCCATCACATAGTCTCTCCTGTTATACACACAAAGCCATTACAGAGAATGAACACTGAAACAGGCTGCCTCTATCCAGTCTATATTTGTCCAACCTATTTTTATGTTACCCAAGTAATAGCTTTTAAACCTTTTACTCATGTACGATTTAATTGCTCACATATTTTATTACTACTACTACTACAACTTTTGTCACTACTACTACTACTACTAACTACTACTAACTATACTACTACTACTACTACTATTACCACAGTATTGCCTTCACTCTGAGCCTAATATACCTCTTGTCCACGTATTGTTTGTAAACGGGTTGACAAAGCTCCTGGAGGAGCGAAACGTTGCCACAATAAAATGTCACATTAGTTGCACTTTGTGTCCTTTTACTTTACATTCATAACATGTTGACATTATAAAAGGTATTAAATCCGGCAGGTTTGTTTAGGTAAGACACTTATGCAACAGTTAGGTATCTTTTATTATGAAACGTTTCGCCTCACAGTAAGAGCTTCTTCTCAGTCATAGTCACAGAAAAGTTGATTGATACACACAGATACTTTGAGACATGTATCATCCACTCACCTTAAATTTTGATGTGGTCAGCCCTCATCTGGAGAAGAGCATTGTTCCATATGTATGAAACAATATGGAGAAGAAGTGACAGGATGGAGCTTTTTATAGCGCCAAGAGGTGAGACGTAGGCCACTAGTTTACTGTTCACTGCTTCAGCTCCCTTTTTCTGAATTCCTAAAGAGGCTTTTTTCTATTTTCATTGTCTTTGACATATCTAGCCATCTCCGTTTTTCTTAAACCACCTCACATGTTACGTGTGTGATGTCCAGAACCCTTCAGTGTAACTCTGACAATGTGGCGTCACCACTGTTTAACCGCAAGGGTTCCCAACCTATGATATATTTCCACTTATCAAGGGGTATATAAGGTTCCGTGAGTGTAATCCGTTTATACACTGCTGTGCAATGTACACTGTACACCACGAATGCTCAGGGGTTGCAGGTTGAGACAGGTATACAAGAGGAGCTGATAGAACTCCAGCATGATGATTCCGCACGTGATGTATATTCTGAGAAGAATTGAATTTGTATAATTTTTGGTTTCGGATGCTAAACTCATACAAACTGGTTGTGAACTACTGTTGAATTTCTATCAACATAACTTTGAGAGTTCAACAGTTTAAGGATTAAATCAAAATGCATATCATATCTCACAACACCTGAACATGATATTCATTGTGCAGATGTTAAAAAACCATACTACGGCGGGGTTAGAACCCGCGATCATGAGTCTCAAACACTCCAGACCGTCGCGGGTTCTAACCCCGCCCGTGTTATGGTTTGTTTGCAATCGTGTCATTACGATTTAGTGAGTCAGATGCTAAAGTTTTCCATCGTATTAATGAACCTGTTGCTAAAAAACAGGCTCAACCGACTTATTGATATTAATATTTAGTTTTTAGTAGATTACTTTGACACGTTTTGTGTACTTTCACTCAGTCATAATTAGTTCAAGTTATCGATGTTATCAATAGTATAAAATACTTTCATACAGCCTCTCCTCACTTAACTACGTTCACTGACGCCTCGGACTTACGATGGGCTCTCTGACCAGTATTCATGCCTAAATAATGTATATTAGAGCTGATTTCTTCTATTCTGTTTATTTCAGTATACAGTACATACTGTATAATCATTTAAAAATATACCAGAACTGTTATAAATGGTGCAAAGGCGACATTAAAACAATATCAAAGATGGCTGACACAAACTCACTACCAATATAGTATGCTCCTCACTTAGCGACGAATTCGTTTAACGACGTGGTCTTAGGAATGTAACTCCGTCATTAAGTGAGGAGAAGCTGTAATTTCTTCACGTATACTTGTATTGATTATTTGGTCCTTAATTTTCAGGGTTACATGGTAGCCTCTCAGAATGCCCAAGAAGTACAGAGGAATAAAAAGTTTGGGAACCCCTAGTTTAACCTTTCTCTTGGACCATGTAGTGCTGCCACTATTTAACCTCTCTCTTTGACTGTGGTGTTACCATTGTTTCGGCGGGCCCCTTTCTCCTTTAAATATGTGGTGTTAAATAACTGTTTCCACTGAGAACGCCTCCTTAATGGCTACTCATCTCATGATAGACTCCTT
>NC_069455.1:34469732-34492194 GCF_026875155.1 Cherax quadricarinatus | reverse complement strand
GATGAGGGGGAAAAGGGTGAGTGGTGCCTTAGAGTCTGGGGAAACAAAGAACTTTGTCCTTTGGGAGGCAAAGAGGGGAATGTATGAGAGTATAGTTTTACAACGCTCTTATATGGGGTGTGAAGCAGGGGTTTGATGAATGTTGAGCGAGGAGAAGGCTGGAGGCAGTGGAGTGTCATGTCTGAGGGCAATGTGTGGGTGTGAATATTAATGCAGAGAATTCGTAGTTTGGAAGTTAGGAGGAGGTGCGGGATTACCAAAACTGTTGTCCAGAGGGCTGAGGAAGGGTTGTTGAGGTGGTTCGGACATGTGGAGAGAATGGAGCGAAACAGAATAACTTCAAGAGTGTATCAGTCTGTAGTGGAAGGAAGGCGGCCATAGGAAAGGTTGGAGGGAGGGGGTAAAGGAGGTTTTTGTGTGCGAGGGGCTTGGACTTCCAGCAGGCATGCTGTGAGCGTGTTTGATAGGAGTGAATGGAGACAAATGGTTTTTAATACTTGACGTGCTGTTGGAGTGTGAGCAAAGTAACATTTATGAAGGGGTTCAGGGAAACCGGCAGTGCCGGACTTGAGTCCTGGAGATGGGAAGTACAGTGCCTGCACTCTGAAGGAGGGGTGTTAATGTTGCAGTTTAAAAACTGTAGTGTAAAGCACCCTTCTGGCAAGACAGTGATGGAGTGAATGATGGTGAAAGCTTTTCTTTTTCGGGCCACCCTGCCTGGTGGGAATCGGCCGGTGTGATAAACAAAAAAAAAAAAAAAAAAAAAAAAGTAGATCAAAGTTTTTTACACATTTTCAAATGTAAAAAAACAAAAAGAAGATCTACTTTTTTTACATACTTTCAAATGTTGAAAAAACGTATATATACGTTTGGACCGTTTACGGGTTAATACCCATCTTCCACTTATACACTTTTGTCAGCATAGTTGCTGATCCCTGTATTCCCTGTATTATATAGCATAGCATAGTAGTATCATCCATGTGCTTTAGATACGAGATCCCTTGTAGGCCTGTGGCTTTGTGTGACGTCACGGGATGCACTTGTGCAGGCTCATACCTCTGCCCCGGCCTCACTCGGCGGCAGACCATTCAGCAGACAGGCAAGGCAGCTGGGCTCCATCCCTCACCATCTCAGACTGACAATATATATTACCATCCAACAAGTGTGTCTACCTTCAACCTACGATATCTCCATTTAAGAACCCTTACGATAAATGGTGGCACCGGAGGGCCTGTAATTCTGACAATTACAGCGATTTCTGGAGATAAATTTTCGACCAGCAAGACGGCCATTTCGTGTCACCAGTAGGCCTATCGTGGTTAACGCCAGCCAGCTACCTCAAGTCAGCTACTCGCCCAAGCTCCTACCAGCTTCTACATTATTCACTGGTCAGTCTCCTTGTATTAGTGTTTATCTGCTTATTTGCATCACTCCCGAGGGGTTGACCCGAGTTTGCAAAATAAGCCAGTTTCCAGTCTGTGTTGGGGGAGTCAGAACAACAGAGTCCCAGTCCAGCCTAGCCTACCCCATCCAATTATTTTGCCTGCCAAGCCAGCTTCCACCCCTGCTGTGCTCATCGTGTGAAGTTATCAAGCCATTCTGTGTGAAGGGTTTATGATAAGCCAGCTAGTAACTAACCCAGGTGTCTTACCCCAGTACTCGAGCAAGCCACGTGAGTAGTCTTCATCTCTTGTGATTCAAGCTCCAAGCATTCTGAGTGCTCTTTTTCATCCTTGTGGTGTTGTGGTATTTTGTGGGTTGTTTTAAGCCAGTCGGCTTAGAATTATCTTCGCGGCAGTGTGGGTGTTCTCAGTGAGGCTTACGACGTTCAACCCATAAGCCCAGCCACTCACGATCACGTGTGTCTCACCATTGCCGGTCTCAGACGCCTCGCTCAGCTATTACCCACTCACCTAACTTCTTCAGTGTTTTGGTGCACTGCTAAGGGTTATAGCACCATATTTTAAAGACCACATAGGGGGTCAAGAGCTAGAGTGTGTTCGCGCCACCTTTAAAAAGCCTCCTGTGTGTTTGTCTTCGTCGATGTAAGCGCAATTCTACGATCACCTGTGCAGAGGACAGCAGCAAGACCATATAAACAATCCATCAATCTCATTCTTCAAGTGTTACAGCGATAATATTTTTTTTTAGAGACATTTGCGAGTGTTGAGACATTTTTTTTTCTATGTTCCCAGTGATTTTTTTCTTAATAACATTCAGTGACTCTCGATCAGACTTAGTGTTTATCATGTACTGATTGCATTAATTTCTTTTAATCTCCTTAATTCAGTGTTAATTTTCGTGCATTATTTTATGTCTGTTGTGTTGTGTGTCTTTTTATACACTTGAAGTAAGTACTTAGTGTTTTTCCTTTGTTGTGTGTGCAACATATGAGCAGTATAGAACTTGTGTTTACACTTCAGAATCACCTTGTGTTCTCAGTATTCCAGTGAAGTATTTCAGTAATTTTTCACCTCATATTCTGCATCACAACTCAGTGTTGTCTGTTATTTTTTTTTTTTCCCAGCATTTGGTATTTTTATTTTTGTTGCGTTTGTGTTGAACATTCTTGTGTCATTTCTTTTCATTTAGCCAGTGTCTAATTTGTCTTATTTCCAATGATAATAGTGCCTTTATTTTGTGCAAGCAAGAAATAAATTTTTTACAAAATTTTCACACATCAAGTTTTATTGCAAGAAATCCCAGTATTGTGTTATATTGATGTGTTGTGTTCTGCATCACTGTAAGTGTTCAAACTTTTTGTTATATGTTTTAGCACCTATTAATTTTCATGTTTCATTGAACAAATTCACTCTTAAGTGCAATTTTTAAGTTCTTCCTTTAAAGTAAATTGTTCTTTTGCTTGTTAAGTGTTGTTTAAGTGCAGTTAAGAGTTAAAGTGTTCATTCCTTGATATATTTCTTTTCTTGTGTGTGTAATAATTTTTTTATTATTGCACATTGACTCATTTTGCAATAATTCTTGTGCAAATATTGTGTTGCTATTAAAGTTTCCTTGCAGAAAATTTTATGAAGTACTTGTTGATTAGCAATTGTTAATTTGATATATTGCTACAGTTTATTACAATGCAGTTTCTTACGCTCTGTTCTGTGCATAGTATTTTATTCTGTCTGTGTCATTTTATTTTTATTTCAGTGAATTGTGTCTGTTTTAATTTTTGCACAAGTTTATTGAGTCCATTTTATCATTTTATTGTGTATTTCCTTGTTGCATTGAAAGTAAAGACAACTCACTGTGCCATCCTTTCAATTTAAAGTAAAAGTTGAGCAAATCAGATTTGAGTAAGTATAAGTTCTCTTGATTTTCAAGTGTTGTTCATTCAGTTGCATATTCTTCTTGTGTGAGTTCTTTGCTTTCTGTGTGACCTGTCAATTTTTAATTACTTATGCAGAATTGTTAAGCATTTTCTTCCCGTTTAAGCTTATTGTGTTATTCTCTCCATTTTTCTTGCCTTATGCACTTGAGTAAGTTCACTGAGAAGTTGTCCCAGTCACTTTTGAATATTCACTTAGTGTATCATGCCAGTCAAAGTCAATATGAATCAGTCCACAGTACCAATATTCCCTTACTGACTGAAAGACAATGTGTTTGTTCGCACAGCTTGTATCTGAGATTTGTTAAAGTGCTGCGAAATGTGAAGTTCAGATTAAGTTCCTATAGATCCGTGAATTACTTATTAATGTAGCCGAGCGGTCAGGCACTAGTAACTCTGTCACTCCTATCTGTGTTCCACCTACACCTTCAGACTTGCAGGATAGTGTTCCGTTGCCTCAAGTGTCCGGGGACACTCAGACTGCCTTGAGTGCACAGCCTATCCCTGCAATGACTGCTAGTTCGAGTAGTAGTTTCTCTACAGGGGATGCCTTGTCAGAAAACGATTACTTGAAACTAGTAATGCATCTCTTGTTGATGTGACTGCTGTCTGCAGAAAGACGTCTCTGTTACAGCTAGTGTTCTCACTAGAGTGTCTGTTGTTGTTTGTTTCAGATGGTGATCCCATCCTAGTTGACAGTAATCAGTTCATTGTAAGAAGTTATTTATCGATTAACTTTCACATGTTAACGTTTGTAAGTGTAGTTTATTTTATAGCTGATACCTCGTGTTAACTGTGTGCGGACTCAGATTGAAATACAGCATTGTTCACCGTGTTCATTTCTTTTTCTCCTGTGCTTTGCAGTTGAGATAGTAGATTCGTTTCTCCCTTGCTCATATTGCGTGTTATAGCGTTAATTTTTTCAACCGGGGGGAGTCATGCACTCCACCGAGTTTGTTCTTTCCTCCAGTAAGAAAGATACTGATACCTTTTTACCAGAAACAAACAGCCTGGTTAATTAGATGTCCGAGATGAATGAAATTATCAACTGTGTGTTTTGTCATTAGTTGACAGTTGTAAGAAATTTCGTGTCACGTCCCTCCGTATTTTGAGAATTTGACAGTAATAGTCTGAGTGCACCGGATGCTTTTGCTGTTAATTTCACCTTGTATATATATATATTTATTCTTCTAGAATCCGTAGGTGCTTGAATACAGATCGATCGATCAATCCATCCATATTGTACAATGCTATGTTTTATAGTTTGTAATGCATTACGTTAAAAACTCATTACGTTAAATACCTCAATAGTTAACACCCATTACGTCAAAATCATGTTGCTTCCCATACATTAGTTCTACACTAGCAAACCCCGGGTGTTAACTGAACACCCAGGCATGGGTGTTAACCTGAACACCAGCATGGGTGTTAACTGAACACCAGCATGGGTGCTAACTGAACCCCAGCACGGGTGTTAACTGAACACCAGCATGGGTGTTAACTGAACACCAGCACGGGTGTTAACTGAACACCAGCACGGGTGTTAACTGAACACCAGCACGGGTGTTACGACCTAGCATTGGGTGTTAACTGATCCTCAGAGAAATTAACCTCCTTTATTTGGTTCTGGCTAACAAAGGATAACCCTTGTAATAATCCTGAGATTTACAGCGGATCTTGGTTAATAAGCGACCAAAAGTAGATAACTGATCTTTAGTATCAACTGGAAGTATGCAGTAGATGAATAATTCAGTCAACGTCCAGATTTTGGGTTTCCATGACACCCTATCATGTGGATAATAATATGGTATTAAATACCGACACAATGGCAATATAAACACTTATGCAGTATAGTGATCCTTTATTGACTACGTTTCGCCCCACAGTGGGCTTTTTCAAGTACAAAAAGAATACCTGGGGTTGGAGGGAACGCGAGTATTTATAGTCCGGCTGAGGTCAGGTGAAGATTGCTGCATCTGATGATGTACCGAGTTGGGGTGTAGAGTCTAAAAGCTTGGTAGCTTGGGAAGGAGAATGGACAAGTTTGTGAGCAGACCTTATACAGTGTTCTTATGTGGGATAGCGATGAGAAGTTTCTTGGCAAGTGGGTAGTTCAGCTATTGTTATAGAAGCACTATTCTGGTTGAAGTTGTCGGATATAAAATAAGTGATGATCCAGGCATTTTGCGGTATTGGGTGTTGTCTTCTGTGGGCGATAAGTTCTTGAGGTTTCTTGTAGTTTTATCAAGGTGTTGTTTGAATTACGGTGTTGTACGCAGGCATTCCTTGTGTCGTCAGACCTGCTTGCGTATTGGTGTTCTGAAATACGTGTTTGGAGGTCCCTTGATGTTTCGCCCACAGTTATAACCTTGTTGCAGTCCTTCAAGGGATTATGTATACCCTGCAGAGGATGGAGGCTTCGTCCTGCCTACTACTGGTGATGTCCCTTGATTGGTCGTGGTTGTGGAGGTAGATACTTGGAATGATGTTTTTGGCATAAGGATGTTGGTACATGTTTGGCAATGGAGTTGGTGGGAAGGACTATGTATCTCTTCTCGGCAGTGTCTTCTCTGTAAGGATCACATTATACTGCATTTGTGTTTATATTGCCACACCTATCATGTGTTACAATATTTCTTCCAATTAAGCTATTTGACTTCTATTTTTCCAATTCGAATTAGGACCCATTTGTCATTTAAATTTCTTAAGTAATATACTACAGTACGATGTAAGAGGAACACCAATATTAAAAAAAATTTTTTTTAACTATTATATATTAAAACAGACGTCAAATATTTAAATTTATTCCAGTGTGCCAGTAAAACCATTACTTCGAAAATATGTATAGAATTGAAATATATTTTCTAGTTATTTAGCAACACTGAAGTGTATGAAATTACTGATATAGTTGGCGAGATGTGCTATACTTGAACTCTAGCTCTAGGTCGTTGCGAGGGTCAGTGCCACCGAGACCCAGTCCTTGATCAAGTCTCCCGGTGGATCAGGGCTTGTCAACCAGGAGATAATCCAACGTACGAACTACAGCCCATCTGATCGGACACTGACACTGGCAGGAACTACAGCCCATCTGATCGGACACGGACACTGGCAGGTAGTGATGACACTGCTTAGATGAAGCTTGGCACTGAAGGCAGCAGGTACTGGTGACACTGCCAGGTGCAGCTTGGCATTGAAGGCAGCAAGTGGTGATGGCACTGCCCAAGTGAAGCCTGACACTGAAGGCAGCACGTGATGATGATATTGCTTAGGCGAGGACCAGCAGTGAGGGGTGAGAGGTGGTGACGACACTGTTCAGGTGAGGTTCAGCAGTGAACGCAGTCAGTGAAGATGACACTTCCATAGTGAGGGCTGACAGGAAGATTGCAGGCGGTGATGTCTGTTTGGTGAGGTCAGGCAGGAAATGTAGCAAGTAATGGCATTGGCAGGATTAGCCCGGCAGTGAAAAAGGCTGCGGTATTGACACTGTCAGATGATTCTGAACAGTGAAGGTGACAGGTGCTGATTCCACTGGCGCAGATGAGGTTTGGCAGATAGGATTGCAGGCAGTGATGACACTTCCTAGGTGAATCTAGCAGTGGAAGTGACAATTGAGGATGACACTCTCTAGATGAGATCTGGCGATGAAGGACACTTGTGATGACACTTCCTCAGGGGGGGAGATTGCGTAATGAAGTGTCACACAACAGGTTTCGTTCGCACTGGCCAGGCCAGGTCTAGCAGTAACAATGGCGTCAGTTGTGTGGTGGCGCCCTGCCTAATGGAGGCAGCAGGTGTGTTGCTATGCCCAAATAAGACCTGGCGTGGTGGCTGCTTGTGGGGCTGACGTGCCAAGCGGGTCTGGCACTGGAGGCGACACTTGAAAACACTGCCCAGGTGAGGTCTGGCAGGAGAGGCGCGAGAGGATTAAGTTAATTCCCTTGATGCTTCACCCATAACACCTCCGAATCCTGTAACCGGCAGGCGGTGGGAGAAGACGAGCGGCTGGATTATTCCAAGGATTCACTCACCCTTGCTCTCTCCTTCCAGCGAGCCAAGAAAGAGAATCCAGTTGCCAAGAGGACATATGTTTCTTTGGACGCTAGTTATTTGATGCACCTCATCCTCCTGGCTTTTTTTTTCAAAGGGAGTATAAGAGGAAGAGAAGATCAAAAACATTCGTCGTTTTATTTACCCAGTTGGGTTAGTTTACCTGTTGGACAAATGTAAGAAAGTATGTACGTAATATAGCTTATTTTCGTTGATCTACACATGAAAACTGCAAATTAATGTAAAAAAATCCCTTAATTATTGTAATGAAGATTAAAGAGACCGAATAATTAAAAAAAAAATAACCATCTGCAAACACAATTTAAATATAACTTACTATGCAATTAAAGACTCATCCTTAAACAGGACCTTAAATCTGAAGAGTACAATTGGAAGGTCAGTAATCTCCACCATGACGCCGGCGACCGTGCCAGTATCTTGTATCGACTTTCATTATCTGAAGTGGTGGACACTTGGTTGCCAAGTTCGGCACTTTCTGCTGGAGGTCGGCTGTCATTACAAACAGGAGCTGATCATGGTTCATTATGTAAATGTAAGTAAGTAGTGTGGCTGGCCTCTTCTCTCCCCCCACAACGAGTGTTTCTCATAAAGACGTGAATGCAGAAATATTGGACATATGCAATTTGCTTTCTGACTTCATAAGTCGGCCATGTAACTATCAGGCCTCAGCAAATCAACAGAGATTCAGAGCAACGCATAAATCCTCCTTGATAAAAAATAAGCAATCTTCTTGGATATCAGACGTGTAGTGGACTTGGTACCCTATTGGCCTTCTTGTTGCTGGCGACGGAAAAAAAACAACAACCCAGTTGAGGCATTTAATTAAAATCCGCCGCTCGAAAATGCCGAAACTTCAAAAGGATGCAAATGCGTTAAAAATTCCAAGCTGAAGGACGTCCTGTAAATTACTAATAAATTGCACTAGGGGATAAAGTTTCTATAAAAATGTTGCTTTACATGGAAATAAGATCTATGAAAACTGGAGATAAATATACTCTGGGTGAAGGGTTCAAGGCACAGGTCTTTCTTGTCCCTAGAGAGCTCTATTATCCAGAGTTGACCCACTTCAGGTGCCATGGTGCCTTCCACCAGCCCAGACATCAAACAAAAGACACAAGGAGACTTTTCTGGTAGGTAATGGTTGATAATTCGTACAGAGAAAATTTAATTAAAGCAGGAGAGGCTGGCTTCTCTCATTTTGCACCAAAAAAGTAAGGCCTAAGGAGAACCTATTGTGTCCATATCATTAAATGTAAAAAAAAAAAATTTCTCTGTTATATATTATCTATAAGCTATAGAGGTAACATGTACAGTTATCTGTCATCGAAATCTATAGCTCTATACCTTTTAAGGTGTTCATGAAAACTACATTTCTATCTGGTAGATGGAGATCGTACACGGACACTGCTTCCTGCACTCTGGGTTTTGATCTAGCACAAATTCCTCATCAAATATCAATACATATACGTAGCTTGTTCCCGAGCGCTTTATGCGGAAAATATGGTCTCAAGCTGAGTTAATAATTATTAAAAAAGGGGACACATTAATAAACATGAAAAAGTACCTGAAGACTATCCACCAGTTGTTATTAACGAAAACAATAAGAAAATTTGAAGAATGATATTGAATCTGAAATGACACTGAGTGTAGAAGCATCTTATCTGAATATTTCAAGGGAATATTTGGTTTTATCAGGTATATAGAATATTTAGCAATAAATTAATTGAGATAGTAAAGTCAGACCGAACTTATCAGATGCTGAATATAAAACTTTTGTTTTGATAATTCTCAGAGATGGTTTGTAAGGGACGATGTTTTCGTTTATAACAATGATGTGGTTGTCTACCACAAGTCTGATATATTAGGCAGCTGAACCTTGTCACGTAGAGCCAGCCCAGGAGCTAGGGGAACTCTTGTTTCCCCCCCCCCCCCCCCCCCCCCCCCCCCTTTTTTTTCCCTTCTTTCAAAACTGAGGTTTTTGAATTAGGTTTTTTTTTCATTCGCCGGTCAAGGTTAGGGGTTGTTGTATAAACACTTGTTAGGGAACTAATCGCTGAGAGATTAATTTAGATCAAGATTAACAACCTTTGGTAAAAAATTACATAAGGGGGATAAATTTGGTCTTATGTATGGGGTAATGGGGGCAAATAGAAAATAAAAACAATAAACCAAATATAATTAAATATTGTTTTATAATCCGATGCATTCACTGATGTTTATTTATTATTATTGTTTTCTCTATATTTATAGTTTAATTAATCTGGTAAAAATGGCTGAGCAACAGTTGACAAGCGAACTCCAAACGTCTACCATTGTCTCAGTTACCCGCGACATATCAGCGGCCCTGAGTCTGACTCTATCATTTGTAACGATATGCTGATGTTCGTCTGGTGTCTCAATCTTTGTTTCCATAAAAAAGATAAGAGCTGAAGTCGTCTCGATATTTTTTTTTTTATTGTGAACAGTAATTTGAAAATTTAATATTCAGTGTAATAACGGTATCACAAAGGCATGCACCACACACACACACACACAACACACACACACACACACACACACACACACACACACACACATAGAAAGACACAAGCTTATAAACTACAACCAGCACAGTTTCAGGGAAGGAAAATCTTGTCACAAACCTACTGGAGTTTTATGACGAGGTAACAGAAGTAAGACACGAGAGATTTGATAGACTGCCATTTTCTTGGACTGCAAAAAGCCCTTCGAACAGTTTCCTCACCAAAAGGTTAATGCAAAGCTAGAGGATCGGCACACGACATGAAAGATGCAATGGATCAGAGGATATTCTGACAGGGGAGGCCACAAGAAAATAGTACGTGACGAGGTGTCAAAGTGGGGCGCCTTTGACGAGCGGGGTTCCTCAGGGATCAGTCCTAGGACCATGTGCTGTTTTGGTATATTGTGTTATGACATAGGCGGAAAGGGATAAACTCAGATGTGTCCTGGTTTGTAGATCTTGTGAAAATTAATGAAGGGAGAATTAAACGGTCGAGGATCAGGCGGGACTACAAAAGACTGGACAGGCTACATGCTATTCCAGCAACTAGCTCCTCAATTTAAACCCTGGCCAAATGCAAAGTCATGGAGTCGGGGAAAGGCAAAGAAGACCGCAGAAAGAGTATAGTATAGGTGGCCAAAGGACTGCAAACTCACTCAAGGAAAAGATCTTGGGGTGAAATAATTCAGGCACATCTCTGAGGCGCACATCAATCAGATAACTGCTGCAGCATAGGGGTATCTTAGCAACTAGAGTGCGTTACTGATACCTCACTAAGGATCGTTCAAGGATCTGTTACAACATGACATGTTAGTGTACAGCAGCATCAGTTTGGGAATCCATACCTGGTAGGCACGTCTAGGGAATTAGGAGAGAAAGTGCAAACGTTCGAACAAGACTAATCCCGAGTTAAGGGGATTGACCTATGAAGAAAGATTAGGGGAAACCGGCCTGGACGACCATATGGAGGGAGAGGAGGTCAGAGGAGACGTGATTGACATATGAAATTATGCTAGGAATTGAAGGTCTACAAAGGACAGGAAGTTCCAGAGATTGGACACCGAATCAAGGGGTCACAGTTGGAAGTTGAAGACTCAGATAAACCACAGAAATGTTAATAAGTATTTTTTTCAGTCACAGAGTTGTCAGGAAGTGAAATAGCCTGGGTAGTGATGTAATGGAGGCAGGATCCATACATAGCTTTAAGAAGAGGTATGATAAAGCTCACGGAGCGGGAAGAGTGACTGAGTAGCGGCCAGTTGAAGAGGCGGGGCCAGGAGCTGTGACTTGACCCCCGCAACCACAAGTAGGTGAGTACTACTAGGTGAGTACTACTAGGTGAGTACTACACACACAGGACTGTGTATACAATCCGATACAGAATAGCAAGAAAACAAGACAGGAGTATGATCAGAGCAACAGAGCAGTGGTGGACACAAGCTGAGGTGGCCAGAAAGGCCCACATGAGGAGGGCAAAGGCAATCATCATGGAGGATTTCAACCATATGGAGATGGTCTGAGGACCACAAACGTGGAGGGATAAGATGCTGGAAGCAGTACTGGAAAACCTCATGCACCAACATTTTAGGGACACGACCAGAGAGAGAGAGAGGAGAGGACGAACCTGCAAGGCTGGACCCAGTATTCATCATCTGGAGCAGTTCCGACACTGGGGACATTACATACGAAAGGTCCCCATGATCCTGAGTTTTGAATATATAGAGTTAACATTGAAGAGTGAGGCTGCACAAGGACGGGAGAAGCTAAATTTCAAGAGGTGACTACACACGTATGAGCCAATTCTTGCATGAGGTGAAGTGGAGAAGAGAACTGGAGGGAAAAACAGTAAATGAAATGATGGAACACGTAGCCACAAAGTGTGGGGAAGCAGATGAGAAGTTCGTACCCAGGGGCAATAGAAATAATGGGAAGACCAGAGGAAACCCATGGCTCACCCAAAGGTGGAGGAAGGCCAAAGACAAGTGCACTAGAACATGGAAAAAGTATAGAAGGCAAAGGACCCATGAAAATAAGGAGCTGAGACGAAGAGGCAGAAACGAATATGCATGGATAGGGAGGGAGGCCCAGCGGAAGTACGAGAATGACATAGTACCGAAAGTCAAATCTGACCCAAAGCTGTTATATAGCCTCATCAGGAGGTAAACAACAGTCAAGTGTCAGGTAATCAGACTAAGGAAGGAAGAACGAGCGCTCACAAGACCATGAAGTATGTGGAGAGCCCAACATGAGATTTAGAAAGATATTCTCAGTGGAGACAGAAGGGCATGCAGCAGACTCCACATAACACACTCCACACAACCGAGGAAGAGGTGAGGAAACTACAATGTGAACTAGATACCTCGTAGTTGGCCTCGACAACATCTCTCCATGGGTTCTGAGAGATGGTGCACAGGCACAGTGTGTGCCACTAACAACAGTCCTTATCAAATCTATTGAAACATGGCGACTACCAGAGGTGTGGAAGAGAGGAAACGTAGTGGAACTTCTTCAAGGAGGGAGAAATACAGGCAGCATTAAACTACAGACTAGTATTACTGACATGTATAGTATGTGAGTCTTTGGAGAAGATTATCAGGAACGGGAATAGTTAGTCCCCTAGACGGAACGAGCTCATATATGATAACCAGCAAGGTTTAAGGAATTTGGAAAACGTGTGTCACATACCTACCGGAGTTCTGCGACATGCTAACCTAAGTAAGACAGGAGAGAGAGAAGGTTTGGTGGACTGCAGTTTCTTGGACCTGTAAGAAGGCTTTCCACACTGTTCCACACAATTGGTACATAAGGCTAGCAGGAGCAGGCAGAAAAACAGGGAAAAACACTGCAAAGGATCAGGAATGCCCTGACAGGAAGAAACAATCAGTGATGCAAGTGATGAGGTGTCACAGTGGTCGCAATGTGTCGAGTGCGGTTCTACAAGGATCAGTCCAAGGGTCGGTGTTCCTTTCTGGAATATATGTGAATGACATGCGGAAAAGGTTAGTTACAAAGGAGTCCCTGTATGTAGATGATGTGAAGAAAATGCCAGAGAATTCAAGCGGACGATTACAGGTAAGACGACAAAGGTATCTGGACAGGTTGCAGTCCCTGATCCAACAAAAGTTATGAAGCTTGGGGATGAACACAGAAGACCGCAATGGAGTACATTCTCGGGGGATCAAGAATACAAATCTCACACGAAAAGTTCTTTGGGAATTCACGACACAGTAAACACCGAGTATGTAACACAACCATTATGGAACCGAACACCTGGTCAAGCACGCACATGAATTAGAGACAGTGCAAAGGCGTGCAACATGACAAGTCCCTGAGCTAATGGGTATGTCCTACGAGAAGAGGTTCAAGAACTCAACTATCTGAAGCAAACTGGAGTGCAAGCAGTGGTTCAGGGAGAACATGATAACGACGTATAAAATACTGAAAGGAACTGACGTGGTGGACAGAGCTAGATGTTTCAGAGATGGGAGACACAGGAACAAGAGGCCCCAAAAATAGAAGTATGAAAAACCGAAATGAGATACAGGAATGTTAGGACGTATATTGTTCAGCACTAAGAGTTTTTTCAAAAGTGGGACACCCGAGAGATATTTAGCGGAACAGATCCATACATACATTAAGATAGGTAGGCGAGGCTCTAGTACAAGCAGCGAGAGCAGGTCCAGAAGCTGCGGATCGGCCCTTGTAACCACAATAGATTGAGCACACACACACAAACACACACACACACACACACGAGCACAACACACACACACACACACACACACACTCACACACATACACACATGCATCACACACACACACATAGACACACATACACACACCTACACACACACACAGACCAGTGTCACTGAACAGTATAGCATGAAAGTCAATGAAGAAGACATCAAGAATGGTGGAGCACCTAGGAAGGAATGAGCTTACAGTTACAGCCAAACGATTTCAAGGACGGGAACTCCGTGTCACAAACTCACATACCTACTGTGAGTTTTCTTGACAGGGTTACAGAGTAAGACAAACAAAGGAGAGGGATGGTTAGATTGCATTTTTCTGGTCTTTAAGAAGGCGTTTAACACAGTTTCCACAATAGAGACTATGCAAAAGCGGGAAGTACCAGCGGGATAACAGGAAGGTGCACTGCAATGGTCAAGGAGATATCCTGTCCGGAAGACAAAACAGCGAGTCATAGGTAAAGCGGCGAGGTGTCAGAGTGGGCAACTTGGGACGAGTGGAGTTCCACAGGGGTCAGTCCTAGGACCGGTGTGTTTCTGGTCATTTCTGACGACATGACGAAACGAATATCCACAGAAGTGTCCTTTTGCAGTGATGTGAGTTGATGAGAAGACAAAAATAGTTCCCAGTCGGAGGACCCGAGGACCTGGCAGAATTACAATGGATCTGGACAGGCGCAGCCTGTCCAGATGGCTCCTGGAGTTCAACCCACAAAGTACAAATCCACGAATATTAGGAAAGGGCAAGAAGACCTAAGATGGAGTACAGTTCTAGGGGCCCAGAAGCTATAAAACCTCACTGAGGAAAAGGATCTTGGGCACACTCAAGGTGCACCTCAACCAAAAACGTTCTGCACATAACGGCGCCTAGCAAACCTAAGGAGAGCATTCCGAATAAACATCTTAATAAGGACTCCGTTCAGGACCCTGTACTCCGTGTACGTTAGGGCCTGCTACATTGGAGTTATGCACACCAGATTAGAATCCACACCTTGCCAAGCCCGTGAAGGAAGCGAAAGAAAGTGCAAATGTAAGAAACAAGACCAGTCCCGGAGCAAATGGGCATGTCCTATGAGAGAGGAGTTAAGGGAAATCGAACCTGACTACACTGGAGACAGAGAAATAGGGAGGTTACAATAACGACATACAAAATACAGAAAGGAACCGACAAGGTGAACAAAGACAGTGATGTTCCAGAGATGGGAACACAGCAACACTGGGTCACAGTTGGGGGATTGAAGATTCTGAAGAATCACAAAGATGTTAGGAAGTATTTCTTCATCACAGAGTTGCCAGGATGTGGAATAGTCTGTGAAGTGATGTAGATGGATGCGAGGATCCATCATAAAGCTTTAAGAGAGGTATGATAAAGCTCATGGAGCAGAAAGATGTGATCTAGTACCGACCACTGAAGAGGCAGCCAGGAGCTTGTAATCGACCCCCGTAACCACAAGTAGGGGAGTTTACTCTAGGTGCGTACGCAACACAACACACACACCAGTCACAAACACACACACACACCACCACACACACACACACACAATCCAAAACAATACCTTTTTTCCTGATAGTGAGGCGAGCGTAATTATTTCCAGCCAATCTTTGGGCAGGATCTCTGATTACAAAGCGGAAAATCGCTGGCTGGAATCTAACTGAACAGAGGAACAGATACCAAGAGCCAGTCAAGAGAAATTAAGAGTTGCCATCGTGATAACATAGCAGGATGTGAGAAACGATAATACGATATGAAAAAAAATTATAAAAAAACCATTTTGATGGTATGAAAGATCTGATAAGCCATCAGGAATATACTAGTGATAAAGTCCAAACTACTGAGGACCACAGGAAATCCAAAAGATATTCCAGGATAGTTCAGAGAATTAGGTAATTCGTTGAGACAATAGAATTTCACAAGTATTAAGAAGAGTCCGTAATATCAAAGGAGGAAGGCATCGTGTTATCGCGTAAATTTGATTAAGAGTCATAAAAAAAAGCGAAGTTTAAAGAACAATGTGACGTGATTTGTTGGATAATTCAGGAAAATCATTCGCCGTATAATGCAAATTATTTCATCTGTTGCTAGATTTTCTGGATTTATTTTTCTTGTTACTGAAATTCATTAAATGAATCATCGTGTCTGGTCTCTTCACATACTCTGAACATTTCTTTTCCCCGTCAATATTCAATTGCAATATTTTTTGGTAACTTTTGACAAAAATGATTAGTTTTTTTTATATAATTGGTTGTGCCTGAATAGGAAGTGCCAGTCAAGGAAGGTATAAGATTTTGCAGTGAAATAATATGAGACATATTGAGGCAACAGTTATAAACTGTTACAACTACAGACTAATCGACTTATCTATTAATTTCTCTTAACTGGAAATCTTCATTAACTTATTGATTTTTCTTGGCACATATAATATTATTTAAAACAGTGGTCTGAGAAATGTTATCCAGACTTATTAAATATTTACGCTTTCTTCCTCCCTCAAAAAATTTGCTTAAATATTTATTCCATTCCAAGACTTTGTTACTTTTATCCACAAACGGAAATCAATGATCATTGTATTGTTTTACGGATGGACGCACTTTGTCTTTAAACAGTTAATTCTCTAAGGCGAAAACTATCTGTCTGAAAGAGCCGTATATGTTCTTTCTTTCTTTCTGTCTCCTACCACACTCCCATCCCTCGCTCCACCACGCCACACACACACACAACAACACACACACACACAACACACACACACCACACACACACACACACACACAAACACACACATGGAAAAAGCCTAGAAAGTGAAGTAGTGGAAGGCGGAACCATACATAGTTTTTAAAGAAGGCGAGGTTGATAGACGCACAATGGAACGAGGGAGAGAGAGAACTAGTAAGCAATCAGGAAGAGGCGGCCAGGAGCTATGACTCGACCCCCTGCAAAACCAACAAATAGGTGAGTACAAAAGGTGAGTACATACAGTCAAATCCAGTACAAGTGTAACAGCCACAGCCCAGCTGTATCTGTTACACTGGCCCTATACCTGCGTTCCACACACGCCAATCTTCATTGCTATATCTGTTACAACTGCTTATACCTGCCTTCCCACACAACTCCCAATCTTCCCAGCTGTATTTGTTACACTGCCTATACTTGGGCCTTCCACACACCTCAACCTTCACCCAACTCCTTCCACCTCCCAAAATACCGTACTGGAAAGAAGCTAAAATTATGGTATACTAATGCTGATGAATAACAAATAAGAATGAGGATGGCTAAATGAAAATCATGAGACATCCCATGAACATCATCGCACTCACAGAGAACCGAACACACAGGAGTGATAACAGAATGCGGACATTCCAAACTGATATCAGAATCCTGAGGAAGACAGAGAAAACAGAGGAGGAGGAGAGGAGTTGCACTACTCATCAAAAAAAAAACCATGAAGTTTGGAGGAAAATGGGAGGAGTGACTGAGATAAAATGATGACATCATTGAAGGAACTACAGACTGTGCGAGTTCCAGGTGGTAACAGTGATGTACAACCCCCCAATGAACAGCAAAAGCCCAAAACACGACCATGAGAGTGCAATAGAGGCAATGGTGCATACCAAGCTGCAGTAGCCAGAAGGCTTGCATGAGTAGGTAACATTATTCATCATGGGGTGGATTTCCAATCTCAAGGAGATTGACTGGGAAAAACCTAGAGCCACATGTAACCGACGACCTCCTGTCTAAAGGAGTGTTCGTTCTTCTTCCTGTACTTTCTTTCTCACGCCAAAAATGTGGTCACTCCTCGGATCCTCCAGAAGCAGTGATACAACATCACTGCCCTGCATACAATCTAAAAGGAACCAGGCGGCACAGACCCCACAAGACAAACAATTAGTAGCTACGACCACCCAACACCAGGTGGTGATTTTTTTAGTGGCAGGAAACGTGAAAAAGAAAATGAAGGAAAATAAAAAGAGTCCACCACTTGGAGCCTTGTAGGACATGGAGGTGGCAGCCAGTTGGCCACCCATGGCCCTCCAGAACAACTACTGATTTTCAATAACAAAATCCACCCAACAAATGCACAGGAATACAACCTCGTTCATATTTGCTAATATACAGGCCTTAAGCCATCCACCAACAACAAAATACCTGATGATAAATAATAGAAAAACACAAGTGGCATGAATACTCTTGGGAATCTTTATTGAGGAAACGTTTTCGAAACAAACCGTGGCTTCATCAGTCCAATACAAAGAGAGAAAGGCGTAAGAGAGGGAGTAGTATGGAGGTAATCAGTCCCTCAAAACCTTGAGTCGATTGTGTTCAGCTCCATCAATCTTGAATAGAATACGGCATAGGAAGCGAGAAGCATCTTAAACCGTATGGCAGGCGAGGTGCAGCATGTCATAGGTGGTGTCACATTTGTTTCAATGTGGAAGTAGGTCGTGCCTAAGAATTAGCAAGCGAAGAATTCCTAATATTAAGATCCCAAGAAGTGCAGTGTCTGACAGTTTGTAGAATGAATGTTCATATCCAATGGACTTATGCAGCCACATGTGTGGCGAAACGTTTCCCGTCAATAAAGATACCCAAGAGTTGCACATGTTGTTAATTTATCAACATGTCGTTCATCTGAACACATTCATCTACAAACAAACATACCTTTTATCAGTGGACTTCTAGAGGAGTCCTAATGCAAATGTTTTGCAGCCTTCACAGAGACTCACACAAAAGTATGGTACTTTGACAGTGAAATAAGGATAATGATTACAAACTTTTCAAATGCGAGACAGAAGAACGGCAACAAGGAGGGGGGGGGTTGGCCTGTAATGTAAAGAGTCCTTCAGCTGCACGGAGTTTGCTGATCCCACAAATGAGGTAGCTGAAGTTCTATCATTAAAGATCGAGAACCAAAACTAGTCATTGTGTTGTATATAAGCCCCAGATGCAACCTCCCACCGTTCAAGGAACAGTTACTGAAAATTGATTGTCGGAAAACCTTACAGCCTCCATCCCCAAACATCTTACTGCTTGGTGATTTCAACCTAAGGTATACAAAATGGACAGAAAGTAGCAAGTAATGTTATAGCTGAAACAATCCTCGGAGGTAGCGCAGATGAAAGGTCACACACCACATGAGTGCTAAGTCTCTGCGTAAAAACACACCTTAAGCAGCAGATATTGGAGCCAACAAGACTAGAAAACACACATTGACCTTAGCTTTACAAATAATGAGACCTGATAAGAGACATAAGAAAATATCAAAAACAACCTCTAATTCCGATCACAACCTAATCGAAGACCAAACGTACATCATAGGGGTCCTGATCATCAGAATGCAGGTACCAGTGAGGTGTCTTCACAAAATACAACTTCAACAACAAGAACATCAACTGGGACCAGGTAAACCATGTCCTAAATGAAACATGTTGGGAAGATATCTTAAATGGCATGGATCCAAACCAGTTGCCTTGAAAAGTATCGACTTCCTGGCACTGAAGCAATGTTCAAGGCATATTCCCCTAAGAAAGAAGAAGAGCAGGAGTAAACTGGAGAGTGAGAGACGAAGAGTCACTGAGCTCCTCAGGAGTGCCAGAATATCTGATACACGAAAGGAGGCGCTGACCAGGGAACATGAGAGACAGGAGGAGCTTAAAGCCATTAGTGAAAATGAAAAGAAACTCGAATATTTCTTTTCATATGCAAAAATAAGGCAAATGCCATATATAAGTACGGGCCCTTACTCAACAGGATGGACTTACACAATGAACAACAAGGAAATGACGAGAAAATACTGAAATCCAGTACGACTCTGGGTTTAGTGACCACCTAAATCAGTCCTGAGGATTCGAGACACCAATGATTTCTTTATATGCTAGCCTCAAAATTCCATAAATGTATGCCAGATTTCCGACATTACCACTAACTCCGATAGACTTCGTAAAGCCATTTGACCAAAACCTGTACCATGCACACATTCCCGGCCCTAGACTCGTGAACTCAGTATTCCATCTAAGAACTGCAAGAAACCCCCCACTCGCGTGCCCTAAGTACAACTATGGAGGAGGAGCTTGGACATGGGTGAAATTCCACAGTCACTTAAAAAGCAATGTATATACCCCACTCCATAAAGGTGGCCAGCTTATACATCATTAGTAAGTGCCTCACCTAGATAATGCAGCCTCAAATCTGGTCTCCATAATACAGAATGGACAAAAAATCGTTAGAAAACATTCAGCGTAGGAGGACTAAATTAATACAAAGCATTAGAAAATCTACCTTATGAAGAAAGATTTGAAGAACTCTTAAGATTACATCCAACGGTGTTAACGAAGAAAGAGGTGAAACCTGATCGCAGTGTAAAAGTGGAAGATAGGTATTAATAAAGGGGATATTAATAGGTCTTGAGGGATTCTCTCCAAGAGAGAACCCGCAAGTAAATAATGGATTAAATTAGATTAAGTTTAGATTAAGAAAGGACCATAGAGATGAAAGAATTGGTTTGAAAATAAGGTAGTTGCTGAGTGGAACAGTCACCTAGTTTGGAGGTGATAGAGTGCTTAGGACTTTGGGTAGTTATCAATTTAGGTTTGGATAAGTACAAATGAGTGGGCGGGGTATAGGATATGATTGGGACTTTCAACAGAGCTATATTTCTTGTGTAGGCCTTGTAAAATTGGGTTGGGGCAAATGATTTGTTAGAGGTACTGAAATGTAAGCGGACCTGCCTAGGTATGTCCAACAGGCCTCCTGCAGTGTTCCTCCTTTCTTATGTTCTTATGTTCAAAGCATTAGCTAAGAACTATAGACCAATAGCTCTGACGTCCCACATCCATAAAAATCTTTAAAGAGTGCTAAATAAGCAGGATTGCCATCACCTGGATTCCCGAGACTCGTGCACAACTACTGGGTACTAAGATATGGCCTTGGATGCATTAAAAGAAAATCAGAATGCAGATGTAACATACACAGACTTTGCAAAAGCATTTGACAAATGCGATCATGGCGTAATAGCGCACAAATACGGTGCCAAGAATAACTGGAAAGTTGCGGGGAGAGATGGATTCTTCCAACTTTCCAAACAAATCGAACACAAAGATAGATGTCAACTAGTCAATCGGAGCTGGAGTACTGTGGCCACAAGGCACAGTACTCGCCCCCATCTTAATCCATCATCCTCATAACAGACATATACAGAATATACACCACAGCACCGTATCAACCTTTGCGGATGAGATACTAGGATCTGCATGAGGCTGACATTTGGCTGAGACGGGAGTTAACCTCCAAGAAGATATAAACTAAGTTTTTCCATTGGCACAGGAAAAACCATATGATGTATCAATGAGGACAAATTTCCAACTACTCCGTTATGGAAAAACTGGGGAGATAATAACTAGAACAGAGTATACTACAAACTCTGGCAATACAATAGAGCGGAAAACTAATGTAAGGGACCTGTGAGTTGTAATGTCTGAGGATCTCACTTTCAAGGATCACAACAGTGCCACGATCACAAGTGCAAAGAAAATGATAGGATGGATAATGTGAACTTTCAAAACGAGAGATGCCAAGCCATTGATGATCCTTTTCAAATCACTTGTTCTCTCTATGCTGGAATACTGCTGTACATTAACATCTCCATTCAAAGCAGGTGAAATTGCAGATCTAGAGAGTGTACAGAGATCCTTTACTGCATGTATAAGTTCTGTCAAGCACCTTAACTACTGGAAACGCTTGGAAGCGCTTGACTTGTACTCGTTGGAACGCAGGAGGGAGAGATATATCATAATCTACACTTGGAAAATCCTGGAAGGAATGGTCCCAAATCTGCACACAGAAATCACTCCCTACGAAAGTAAAAGACTGGGCAGGCGATGCAAAATGCCCCCAATTAAAAGTAGGGGCGCCATTGGTACACTAAGAGAAAACACCATAAGTGTCCGGGCCCAAGACTGTTTCAACAGCCTCCCATCAAGTATTAGGGGAATACAAAATAAACCCCTGGCTGCCTTCAAGAGAGAGCTGGACAGATACCTAAAGTCAGTGCCGGATCAGCCGGGCTGTGGCTCGTACGTTGGACTGCTGTGCGGCCAGCAGTAACAGCCTGGTTGATCAGGCCCTGATCTACCGGGAGGCCTGGTCATGGACCGGGCCGCGGGGGCGTTGATCCCCGGAATAACCTCCAGGTAACCTCCAGGTAACACTTGGACCAGAAATGTGGGAAGCTAAGATGCCGGAGACTGTATTGGAAAACGTCATGCACCAAAATGATTAGGATATAACCAGGGAGAGAGGAGATGTTGTTGCAGCAAAGCTGTATCTCATATTCACCTTGAACAGTTCAGACACAGGAGATATCACACACAAAAAGCCTCTTGGCGCTAGTCAACACGACGACCTGTGTTTTAAATACTTTGTAGAGTTAACAGCCAAACCAAACTTCTAAAAAAGGAATGACACAGGTATTACCTGGAGTTTACCTGGAGAGAGTTCCGGGGGTCAACGGCCCCGCGGCCCGGTCTGTGATCAGGCCTCCTGGTGGATCAGAGCCTGATCAGCCAGGCTGTTACTGCTGGCTGCACGCAATCCAACGTACGAGCCACAGCCCGGCTGGTCAGGTACCGATTTTAGGTGCTTGTCCAGTGCCAGCTTGAAAACTGCCAGGGGTCTATTGGTGATCCCCCTTATGTATGCTGGGAGGCAGTTGAACAGTCTCGGGCCCCTGACACTTATTGTATTGTCTCTTAACGTGCTAGTGACACCCCTGCTTTTCATTGGGGGATGTTCATCCTCTT